>JAIFHC010000720.1:0-50000 GCA_021229015.1 Solen grandis | reverse complement strand
AATTAGACCTTGTCATCTTTACCTTCTGGCAAGAAAAACAAAATGTCACTTCGAGGTAGAAAATCAAGTTCTAGGAAATCATCCCTTACAAGTAACCAAAATACCATTCTCATGTATTGTAGAATAAGCCACCTTTTAAGGTAAGAAAAAGTTTCACTCAAAAAAAGCTAAAATATTTGCAGTAAAAAGTACTCATAAGAAATGGATTTCACTCAAATATGCAAAAAACAGGGAGTGATCACTCAATTGAAACCATTCCTTATCTGTTCCTCTGCATGATACCACACTCAGTCACATTATCCTAACACCGGGCCATACAGTCCTGCAACTATCCTTATATGCTGAGCGCCAAGCAAGGGAGTAACAGTACTATTTTTTACGACTTTGGTATGTCGCGGTCGGGGATCGAACCCACAACCTTCCGCACCCGAACAGCGATGTATTGTGTCCACTTGTCTTTATAAATAGTTACAATGTACATATACTGATTGCCACTGTCATTTGTTGCGTGGTAACAGGGTAATTGAAAGCGGGTTCATTTTACAGATGCACCGTTGAGAAAGCGTCCCGCGTCGTTGTCAATTAATATATTGTGTTTATTTAAAATATAAGACAGTCATGGCTTTCAATAACGGCGCCCTGTCCGTTGTTCACATAGAATACAAGTTCAAAACATCAAAAATGAGGAGGGATATATAATCTAACCTGTGTTAAAGACCATCTGTAATAAGAGAACACCTTATCAAGAGACTATATTTTGAATTTCCTAAATGTCACAATTTGGTACGTCAAGGTAAGTTCAAACCTAGGTTATGAGACCACGTGTATTTAGAGACTACATTTTACATTTCCCTACAGGTAACTTTTCCTTAATATATGAATGATGAAAAATCTGACTAACTGAACACTGTAGTCGTACTAAAGAAAATGTTTCAATTTTTAAAATGTTTATTTAATCCAGGGAAATTAAGCGTATTCCAATCAGAGAATGGAAATAGGAAGGAAGCACGCCATGTATTTCCTTCCGATTCATTGAACTGGTGCAGGTCTTAACCCTTTATTAGGGGCAAGGTTATGATCCACATACGCGATTTATTAATTTTCCTGAAGGAGTCTAACCCTTTATGCTCTTAATAACCTTGTGTGATCAAAATTAAACCAATGAAGCGGGAATGGCAATGAGGAAGTGGCAATTACACGGAAGTAATACTCCATACCAGAATGGTTAAATATTTAATAGGATTCATGGTAGTTAGTAAACATTCTCGTATCATAAATGCTAAAATATAACAAGCATATATATAATACGTGAGTGTTCTTTGGAACACATGTCACCTGCTAACAGATGGTAAGACAGACGACGGAAAAGTGATCCCAATGTTTCACCTCTGCTTACAGTAGGTGACATAATAAATCATGTTAAACTTCAATCACAACATGCTCAACCACTAGAAACATGATCTGCTGGATGGTCACTATGCTAAGGTGGTCTGAAAGCTAAAGAATTTTAATAGAGACGTGGTTTTTATTACTGCTGTGGTCTTTATTACTACAGTGATCTTTATATAGATCTACTAGGGTATGATAATAGTTTAAATATTAAAGTGGCCTTAAAAGTGAGATGGACTTAATATTAAGGTGGTCTTAATATCTGATAGTCTTAAGATAAGATATGATAATAACGGTTAAAATAGTGTGATGCTCTTAACACTGAGATGGACTTAACAGTGAGCTCGTCTTAATACTTAGATGGTCTTATGGTCTTTATATGAGCATTTACCATATTTTTTACTTATATTCTACACTCATTTTAATTGAACACATGTATATTGTATGTATTAATATCACCGCATCATCCCTTCTCTTCGTGTAATATGAGTGTAGGACCGAGCGTGACGGGCGTGACTCCCTCAACACACATTTACACACATAAACACTTCTTTGATAAAGAGGGGAACAATAGAATTCAAAGTAATATTACATAAAGGGAAATAACAATTAGTCAATTCATGAACATGAACGTGTATAGTATAATGCTGCAGAGCTATAGGCCTATACACAAGAGTCTTCTTTGGAACACGTGTGTCACCTGCTGACGGAAAAAGTGTGACGGACAGACAGACGGACAGATCATATGAACAGACGGACGGACGAACTGACGACGGAAAAGTGACTCTGCCTACAGAAGGTGGCACAATAAAAATGAATTTATGATAAGTAAGTAAGCTTCATTTATACCTACTGGGTACAGACCGTAATCCGTTCAAGTACACCAAACGAACGTAAACGAAACGCTATTCAAACGCAAACGAAACACGAACGGAACGCAAACGAAACGTTAAACGAAAACGTAAACGATCGAACGTTTCACGGCCGAACGATTCACAAATGCAAACGAACTATACAAAACGATAAACGCAAACGATAAACGCAAACGATAAACGCAAACGATAAACGGTATCAAAACGTTTGCATTAAACGCTGAGGTATGGGATTCGGATATTCTCTAACTTTATCGTGGTTATGTTGACAGTGCAATTATATTTTAACGAAAAAAAAAACACATCAATAGTGCATTCATTTATGCCAAAAGCATTTTTTTTGTTAAATAAATGAGTGATACAATTGTAAAAAAATGTTTTAAATGTTTACAATAAAGTAAAAAGGGATTTTTTCTTTCCCCCGTCATAAGATTTATTTTTGTTTATGTAATAAACATAAAAGCGGCCTAGAATTGGTTCTCTATTCACGTGTTTGTTTAAGCGTTTATTAACGGCGACTAGACCAGTCAGTGTATTGGCGAACGGGTATTGTGACACTTTGAGAAGATAATTGTCTAAGTTAGTGTGATAGGCTGATTAGTCATTATGACAACATCCGGCAGCTTGTATGTATGAAATTGCCGAAGATTCCCCAAATTGACTACATGTACAATATTAGCCGATAAATTAAGAGAGCTTGTTTGTTACACGTGGTTGTTGTAATATTTTATTAATTTTTTTTTTCATTAATCATGTTGTTGTTTTTTTTTCTCTAAATACGTTCTCGATAAATTTCAACAACGGAAAATTGTATCATTTAAGTCTAAATATATTGTTACACACAAGTGACACAATGCAATATGTTTATGACGTGAATATCTGCCACCCCATTATTTATACGAGTCGGACAAATTTCAGTTATAAACACCGGGATAAACACCTGTTATATAAAAAAGAAATGCTCATGTGAAGATGACTATTGATATATAGTAGACCTAAATTGTTTTACAATGTCTTGGTAGTTGATTACATTGATAAACGTACATGCCTACAAAACGAAGAAGAAAATTTAACTAATGAACTGCCTATCAGAATAACTTTCTAAATTAAAGAATACAATTCCTCTTGATTTAATGTTTTTTAAACAAAATCCCAGTGGTTTGTTATCTGTTTGCAGTAAAGCTATACATTTACCATAATACCTTGAAATAAAGTGTCTACGTGTACCATGTATCTGCATACATTGGACAATTTAAAACAAATGTTATCAGTCTTGCTAAAAAGTGACATGCTAAAAACTTATCATGCTTTAAAGTGTTTTTTATTTACGTTTTAATATCTTGTATTGATCAAAAATTTCCTTCTAGAAATTTCACCAAAATCACAAACAAATCCTTATACAATTATTTTGATTTAATAACCTGTCGTACAATATGTACAAACACCACCTCAGGGGTGTCTTACCTTGTCAAATTTGGTATTATAAGGAATTCCATCTTTAAAAAAAGCAGTGTAAAATATGTTTTCATTAAGAAAAAGTATATATACATGGGGGTGTTTTGTCCTATTGTAAAACATCATGGGATGCATTATGTCTACCCTGTAAAATAATTAAATTGCCTCGCTCATATCCGGTTCATGGGGGGGAGGGGGTTCGTCCGGCTGCTGTGTGTCTTGATTGGCGAATGGTGACAAAAAACAAAGATGGCATACTGTGACACCACAGTAGGGTGCACTATGTTATGTAACATTATGCAATCATTTCCTGTGTTGTCCTATGGATCGTTATGTGTTTTGATAACTACTGAATATTGAATTGTGTCAGCAGATATAATGTCATCAAAATATCCATCACCGTACAAATGTAGATCTTTAGAAATATCTGCATACGACACAATTGAAGTAGTTGCTGTTATGTTTCATAAGGAAACAAAAATAACACAGAATAATGAGTAAATAAAAACAGCGAAGAAAAAACTTTATTTAGATGAACTAGTTTTGAATATTGAATTAAGCAAATTATAATATAGCCTATCAAAGTAACCATTCGTGACAGAATTTCTTTGAACTAATAAACATTAAGCAAAAAGGTGAATTCTAGTTTACCACAAGTTACAGTAGTTACGAAGACTGTATAAATATTTAGTACGATGCATACACGAGATGCAAATTAACATTCAGTTATGTTACTAACGGCTTTCTGAAGTCTGGTTCAATAATTTTATTCAGCCGAGTAGGCAGTTTTAATAGCTGCAGTATATAAGCACGACAAACTCGTGCAACCTTCTATATGTCTTAGTCATATTTAATAAATGATGCTGTAAATGGCCAAAGCATTTGTTGTATTCAGATTACCAATAATATCACATGAAGCGTATTTTTTCCGTGTTATTGCACGTAAAAAAAGCAAGCGTTAAGAAGGGTCACCCGGTATTGTTATGGTTATATGCATACGATGTTTTTATCGTGACTTCCAATATATATAAGTCTTAGTTTAGTTTATATTATGGTTGTAAAAGATTGCAGTGTATTTTATCTAACAGGGTTTCCGCCAGGCCAATAACGCATGTCGGGCCCGACATGCCTTCAAACGCGAAGGCATATTGCCGACATGCCTTAATCTCGCCGACATGTCATAATTCCATAGCGACATGCCTTCATACACTATCTTATCGGCAATAATAACAGCCCCCACAGCTTCCCCGATCAACGATGACCTTTATGCACTGTAGGTTGGATTACGGATGACTTGGCGTTTTTCCTTTATCAAAATTGCCAAGAAGTTGCGATATTCCCCAAACGTCGGCAATATTTCTTTTCATCTTCTCATGTTCTTAGACGTACTTATTACGTCTTTGTCTTAGCTTTATTGTTGAAAATTTTAATTTTAATTTGATGTCTGAAAGTGATTTGAATCTTTTGTTGGTCTATCTAATATTAATATGTAATAAAATTAATACTTCAGTTTTTCTCGCTTGATTAGTTAGCAGGTTATATAGGTCCTCATTTTGTACATGCCAATTGTCACGTACACACTTTGTGCACTACGTTAATGAAATTGTATTGTATTAAGATCGCACGCTAGTTCCATTTTTATTTTTGTGGAGGGGGAAAAAGATTTTATATCGCACTGTAACTTTGGAAAATCGCTGAACCCTACGCGTGCCGTTTATGGCACCTGTTGTGTAAACTGATATGACAGCGTGTAATCAAATTTGTTTACAGTCTGGAACTTATCACACACAATGACATAGAACCGATTGTCCAATCATTCGCCTAGTTTATTTGCAATAGCCAATAAAAAACATGCCTTTAGTGGATGACGTATTATGATGATTGTCAATTTTACCTTGACTGTGTTACGTTTTTTCTCTCGATTTTGTCGCAATGTGAATTCAAAAAAATATAATAACCGTTCAAGACTACTTTCAACCGATGACATTTATTTTGTCAACATCACTTACGCAGGATGAACTATTACAAAAAATACCGACAACAGGTTTTAATTTAAAGAATCTCGGCAAGCAGGATACTCGGAAATGGCTAAGTAATCCCAAAGACCTATACTGCCTGCTAGTACCCGCCATTGTTTTGTCTTTCTAGAGGTTGCAACAACTTCACAGATTTTTCGTAAAATTATTTCCAGAATGTTTTTCTTACACTTCACCGATTTCCCTCTAACAAATTAGAAAAATAAATTTGATTTTAATAATTCAAATTATAGCCACTAATACTTTTTTGTGACTTAATTGTTTAAGTTTCTTCCAGCGTTTAGAATGTATAGACAGATAGGTCCAGGGGTACGATTTCACTAGGGTCACATTAGTCTAGGTTCCGAAATGGTTTGGGTCCGATACGTGCAGAAAGCAGTGTCAGAGATGATGCGTTTGTGTAAACGGTAAACGAAAAACGATGCAAACGGTGAACGCAAACGGTGAACGGTGAACGCAAACGGAGAACGGTTCGAAAATAAACGAAGTTGAAATGCAAATGCGTTTGTAATCGTTTATAGATGCATTCAGCGTTTATATCCAGCGTTTATCGTTTAGAAACGTAAACGATAAACGCAAATGAAACGATTTGCAAACGCAAATGAAACGATGTTCAAACGCAAACGGAACGCAGATTTGGTGTACTTGAACGGATTACGGTCTGTATGCTCAATTGATCAGACCAATTCAAATGTACAATCAATCAATCAATCAATCAATCAATATATCTATCAAAGTAAGAAATGAACATACTTATACATACCAAACCTGAATTATCCCATATTTTTAGATCAACAGCTACCCCGTCAACGAGCACATTTGTCCAGTAACAGTTCAACACCGTCGGTTTATAGTCCTTATAAACATAATTCGATGTATACGAAACTAAAAGCAACGTTTTTCCGGCGGTCGAGTCCCCGACTGCTCCTAGGGTAACGCTTTCCATGTCGAAAATTCCAATTATTCAAAGTGTGCGCGATGTCCTATACAAATAAAATAAAATGTGGATTTCAATAATTTTAGTTAAATATTCCGTTTAGTCAAAACTCCACGAACATATTTCCGCGTAAAACTTAATAAAATCGACCATATCCGGCATTAATTTCCTATGAAATAAACACGGATACGTAGTGATACTGCGATATGAAACTAACATGGTCATACATCGATGTTCACGTACACAATATATCAAACCAGTGTCTGTTAACTTGTTACAGTTTGGCGAGAAAGGAACGATTTCTTAAGTACACATATATGTTCTCAGTTAATCTTTATAATAAACACGAAGTACACATGGTGCTATAGCAACATGCGGAATATGATTCACGGGATCTTATTGTTTGCTTGTGGGGTTTAACGTCACACCGACAGTATTTGATGCCATTTGGAGAAGATGTCTAATTGAGACAGATATAGTCTTGTCACAATGCAGTATCACGCCGTAGACGTGTAGCATGATACCAGACCCCTCACATTATCCTGACACCGGACCAACCAGTCCTGCAACTACCCCTATATGCTGAGCGCCAAGCAAGAGAGCTATACCAGTACCATTTTTTATCATAGGATCTTTTTTTATACTTCTTTCAATAACCATATCATGTAAAAAAACTTTGGTATAAATAGAGGCCGAATACAATCGTTTTGTTTACATAAATACTGTAAATAAAACGTTGAGATATAAACACAAGATAAATAGATATTCAAATGATAATTCTGTAATGCTGCGCTTACATTATGTTCCCGGCGGCCACGGCTGTCCCGTTTGCGTGAAACGTAGTGCACCGTGGGACTTTGGTGTTTATTTTACTATGTATACAAGTTGGGTTAAGTCCTCCCAAATTTTCTCACGGTCTATCACGGTACATCCGTGACGAACCGTAGTGGGGAAAAGGACTGACCCCCGGTGTCAGCAAGGCGTACCACGTTGCGGCCCGCGGTCTACCACGTGTTGATGGGTTCTCTCACGTTTCTCACACGTTTCTCACATTCTGATCAAGGTCTGACACGTTTCTTACGTTCTGTCAAGGCTTTCTACGGATAAAACGTGGACATCGGATAGATTTGGGGCACGTTTAAATCCACGGTATAAATCAAAGCGTCAATAAATGCTGAGAGAACATCTTCTACATACACTAAAGTGGCAGTTATTCAATTTTTATACAATCCTGTAACCCCAATGTCATAAAGATGTTTTCGTAAAAATGATCGTAACAAAAAAGGATGAACACAAAATTTGTTTTAATAAGCACATTGTCCCTCTTTCTTATATTATTCGAAGAGAAAGGCAAAATGTGTACTACAGATTTGTTAAGAGGTGCAATCTACACATGTTCGTTGGCGACAACATAATACGACAATGCATAAATAAGAAATAATATTTTCCTTTTAAAGATCATTCAATTGTTTACAAATACCTTAATGCATATTCCGCATATCTTCAATTTTCTGACGTTTAGCAAAGACCTCCCGTATTTCCCCGTTAACGAATCACGAGTGCTTAAATTGATGACGTAGCAGATAAATCAATTGTGATCCGGCTACGGTTTTTCAAATTCAAATTAATTTCGATTACTGACATTCTTCGGGAATACATGCGAATGAAAAATGTAAACAATGAGAGTATTTTGACATCCGTTCAAAATGCTATATTGCGTTATATGCTCTACACTTTTAATGTATTTAACTGTTATTTTACAACTGATATTTGCACATTTTATACCATTTGTGTTAGTCTACAATATGTCAATGTTATTTCATATTTTCTTTGTTCATTAAAATTGTTTCATTATAAAATATAATGTGCTTTTAATAAGAATTATTCTAGTTAACACATACCGGGGAGTATGACGCTGCTTGCAACAATTATGACACGTGCCATGATTGTATTCATGACAAATTAATTTGTTTAAGTGGTTGAGAATTGCGTCAAGTATCATCAAGTACCAGTAATTCAAATTTTAACTTTCAGTCTAGACGTTTACTGGATAGGATCTGGGAAGATTGTCATATGGATAAATGGGGTATTCGGTTACATGAACTCATGTAAACTCAGTAAAGCGCCAGTTTATTTTAGATTCCTTTTATGTTTAATGACAAAGTGTCATGTGCCCCATCCAACAAAAGAGAGAGAGAGAGGGAGAGAGAGAATGAGAGGGGGGGGGGGGGAGAGAACGAAGCGGTCAAAGATGCGTGTCACACATAACCGATCTGTGAAATTCTATATGAAACACTATATATAAGACACGGTTTTCATAATTTTACACACAAAGTTAACATGAGAAAAGTTTAGAAACATATTTTGTAGGATTTTTGACGGATCTGTATTTTCTCTGCAATATCTCATAAGAAATGCAATTCTACAAATTTGACCTTAAAAAAAAGTCATGCCTTTCTTACAATTAGAAGTATGAATAACTTTAGGCCCCTGTGGAAATTCCCCGTTTTACTCTAACTAGCTGTAACGATTCAATTCCTAGAAGACCGGAAGTTATTTAAATATTAAAATATTTCACAAGTAAAGTCATCCTCACAATCCGAACCGAATATGGTCATCATTGTTCGTACATACATTTCATGAATCTTATATCCCTATATAAGTCAATCATATTGAATCAATATATACCCACTTAAGATGACGAAGCTGATCTCAAGAGGTGCACATATGATAATACAGTTAAAGTGGGAAATGATCATCTACGGAACACGATCTCATTGTGTTCTGAATATAGGATAAACTATCGCATATTAATATGTTAAATTGAATACAAACAATAGTAAATATCAGTATACACGTATAATTATATAAACAAGAGGGCCAAGATGGCCCTGTGTCGCTCACCTGAGTAAGATTGCTGTGTTAGGCATGATGACAAAAAACGTGGCATCTAAAGTGTTTTTCTAACATTTGACTAAGTGAAGACAGGGACAAAAATGTAGGCCTCTACAGCGTTTTTTTTCTCTAAAATTTGCCCTGGTGACCTACTGTATGACCCCATGCGGCCCAGTTTTAAATTCATCCGAGATTTGATGTAAACTAACATTCTGACCAAGTTACATTAAGGTTAGGCTAAAACTGTGGCCTCTAGAGAGTTCACAAGGTTTTTCTACGATTTGACCTGGTGACCTAGTTTTTGACCTCACGTGACCCGATTTCAAACACATC
This sequence comes from Solen grandis, assembly GCA_021229015.1. Lineage (NCBI taxonomy): Eukaryota > Metazoa > Mollusca > Bivalvia > Adapedonta > Solenidae > Solen > Solen grandis. Next base: position 40,083 of record JAIFHC010000720.1, on the reverse strand, counting down.
AGAGATATCATGTAGACAAATATCCTGACAAAATTTCATGAAGATTGAACAAAAACTGTTGCCTCTTAAGTGTTCACAAGGTTTTTTCAAAGATTTTCCAAGATTTGACCTGGTGACCTAGTTTTTGACCTCACGTGATCCGATTTCAAACACATCCGAGATATTATATAGACAAACATCCTGACAAAATTCCATGAAGATTGAACTAAAACTGTTGCCTCTAGAGTGTTCACAAGTTTTTTTTTCTAAGATTTTCTAAGATTTGACCTAGTGGTCTAGTTTTTGACCCAACTTGACCCAATTTCAAACTCATCCAACATTACAAAAAGACAAACATCCTGACAAAGTTTCATGAACATTGGGCCAAAAATTTTGCCTCAAGCATGTTCACAAGATTTTTTAAATATTTGACCTGGTGACCTAGATTTTGACCCCACGTAACACATTTTCAAACTCGTCCGAAATTTAATGTAGACAAACATCCTGACCATATTTTATGAAGAGTGGGCTGAAACTGTGACCTCTAGACTATTCACAGGTTTTTTTTTCTAAGATTTGACCTGGCAACCTAGTTTTTGACGCCACGTATCCCATGTTCTAACTCGGAAACGGGGTGGTAAGACTTCCGGAGTGCAATTTGAATTACGTTTTTCATTTAACGCCTTATATCGTAAATATACAGGATATTAAATCATACATGATTTGTATTTTTCAGCCATTTGGTCGAAGAGAGGTTTCATCGCCCGTTTATTGTCAGGATCTTAAAAAAAAACAACTTTACTTAACATGTAGATACGCCATTTTACAACATTGTATGCAATAGGAAATTTAAAACTTAAGACTTAAGGCCATTCACGTCTTATAAAACGTTTACAGAGATACTTTCGTATTTCTTTATTACAGATGAACCACAGTATGCTACCGGTCTCAACATCATATCAAGGTCAAAAACACATTGGTTTTACCAGTATATATTTCCTACCGGTATACAGTCTTAAGGTAATACATCATTACATTGTGACCATCAAGTGATCATGGAAATTATATAGTAAATGCAAACCATTATAGACTTTGAGCTAAAGAGCCTATATAACTTTAAATTAATGGATGCTTGCATCTGCATTGAAATCGTTTTAAGCATTTGAAGGACCATGATAGATGGATTACCTTAAGTTTGTACATGTAAATTGGCGTTAACGACCACCTATACAAAGCAGCAAACATGTAAAATGACGCCAGTACGTTTTAACTTTTTCGCATATATCTAATAATGGCAAAGTCCCAAAAGGTGCTTAAATAACCTCCTCACACCCCAACATAAACTATTTAATAAAGACATACAATAAGGGAAATTCCACCAAATGCTAACACAGTGTTCTGGAACATATAGTTAGGTATAATGGCGGATAAACAGGGGTTGTCTCAGAAGATTTTGAACTTTTCTCATAACTTATGTTTGATTGAAAGAAAAGTATATCCTTATCGCAAGCTTTTCTTTGAACATTTTATTTTACGTGATTGGGGACTATAATGAAATTCAATTATATAATTAGAGTGTATGTTGTAAAACAATTAAGATATCATAAAACTCCATGAAGTTCTCGCAAAGTTTTCGTGTTGGAGTTTTGTGAGTCAAAAATAGAACAAGAAAGCTACATTTTGTAATATTTCACATAAGTATACATTTCTCTGGCCATTCAGGAACAGCCATTACACTGCTGAGAATCATTCGGATACAGCTCAATCACTTACAACAAACTCTGACTTTGATTCAAATTTAATTAAATATTTAACATCTATCTAAAAGCACTTGTTTGCGGGCATATTTCTTGTTCTCTTGACTGGTCGATCATGAAAGGTTTGACTGTAAGTAAGAAAAAGCATTTTTTTTTCCTTCAACAGAATCATGTTGTGCATCACGATGTGTCTCCATCTTAATGTTGCGTATATAAAATACTATATAAAGTAAATATATTTTAGAGACTGTGACAGCCGTCTTATGCTGAAAAACAAAATCAGGCCTTGCTGATTTGCATATTTCCACGGCAAGTTTAAATGTACCTCTCTGCGCATAGTGAGAATCCATGCATTGCGAGTCTGCACTAACGAATACATGTGGTATATGTTACACAGACGTTTAAATCATAACCGCAACCGCTCATAATGTGTTATTGTTTGTTAACATGTTTTCTTTTACCATTATTTTGCACAGGAAATATCAATTTTAAGCGTGAAAATAATATCTGTGACATTTCTTAATTAGATCAGCAACCCATTTTACATACATGAAGATCTACTTTTGTAAAAACAAAAAGTAGCGCTCCGTATGTATGTTATTGCCCTAAAGTTGTCCACACGTAATTTTGCATGATGGCGAGTTAAGTTCCTCCCAGAGCATTTCTTAACTTTGAAAGAGAAAGGCAAACATTCTAGTATCTTAATAATTAAACACCTTGTCATTTTCTACACATACACAACAACAGATAGAAGGTATACATCAGGTTTGCTAGTACTGAAGAAAGAGAATGACTTACTTAGGTATGCAACTTTATGAATGAAAGGTTCACGACCCTAACTCCGTATTTTTATGTAACAAACAGAGAGCGATTTCAACTACCTCTGTAGCAACAGCGTGTGGAGTTTTTGTCGTCATATGACTGCTTCAATAACTTCAGAAACGTTGGGTTTAGAATTATATCTCTTTCGTGTTAATCCCGTCGCCGTCTCTCAACGCATTGTGCGCTTTGATTACACATATGACACGGAATTGAATACATACTCATAAATACTAAGCGTTTTCAGCTATTATTTAAAATCATTGTCATTGTCTCAAAACTTTTGGATCATCTCTCGTATAATACAAAGCCATTTATTTCATGAGTGCGTTGAATTCGGGAATGATATCTTTCACGAATATAATTACTATGAATGCCAAAGAAAATTATTTTTTCAGTAATTGAAGAATATAATAATCATTATATAAGACTGTAAATTTACAAATGTCTGCGATTGTGCTCTGAAAACGAGAACTTACCATAAGACCTGTATATCGGAAGGGCGTTTCCACTGCCAGTTCGGTAGGTCCCGTTGGAGTTCCATGGACACTCAATGTCCGCGACGAACCCATTGCCAGCACAGACGGCACCACACCTGCAATCGCCGTTTTCATCTAAGAAAATACAAACCCAGAACATATCTTCATTATGAGGTCATCAGTAATACCGTGGTTGTCTGGGCCAAACTAGGTAAACAAAAAGGCCACCGCGCATGCGCTATTCGTGACACCAAACCGACGCCTATTTTTCTCCAACATCTGCACTTATATAATCAATGAATTTACGGAAAAACAATGTAATATTTTTATTTATGATAATAACAAAGGCAATTAGATGCCTAAAGACCTTATGAAATGTCGTTTTGAAATGCTGTAGTCCTTTAGTCTTAAATATTGAGGTGTGAGAGCAAAACTAGGCTAAACGCATATATATTTATAGGCAATTAGCCTAGTTTCGCTCCCACCCTTCGATACAGGCTTATCATATTGAGGATTTAATTACTGGTTTCGTACTGACCCTACAAGGAAATATATTGGGTCAGTAATGTTCATAGATGACGAGGCGCTACTTAGTAATGAATATTACTGACGCCATTATATTTCCGTGAATACAATACGAGCACAATTGTTGATTTGTTTAACCAACCACTTTTACTAGTGGTATATTTGTAATTTTCAACAAACAGGGACATATAGATTATTAAAAGACGTATTTTTAATGCAATAAAAATATTCCGATATCGATAAATGTGACGAATTCATGAATTAAATTTAGATAAATTATAATTTCTAATGGATATATTTTTTAGATATCATTTTATTCCTACTGACCCCATATGGATTTCTGATGACCCTACACAGAAATATAGGGGGTCACCACGTGACCTCGATTTGACCATTGGAAACGCTTACAGGAACTTGTGGGATGTGAAACAATAGGCCTTACAGTACATGTTTTGTTATTGTTGATACGTGACGTAGTGTCATTCTATTCTTGACCTAATTTTTACGTCCAATCAGAGACGCTTTTTTTTTAATCACGTGACGGTACAATATATAGAGGATATTTCTTTGTTTTGAGTGGATATGAAATATATCTCAGCAAAATGTGATGCGATATTAATATTTTCACAAGCGCGTAGCAAACAAGTTTTCATGCTAACCGCTGCTGCCTACTTATCTATAAGTAAAAAAGTAGTTCCGGCAGATCTATATCACTCACATTGTGAGATATAGATTTTATCTCACCGGTAGAACACAGTATTTCATCAGTTACCACAGTTTGCATAAAATAAATTTCTGTATCTGGACGCACACGCTTACAAAAATACGTAAAATGTTCCGAATGAAAACCTGAATCGGCAAGCACTTTAAATAAACCATTACGGCCAAGCTTCTGTTACCACCGGATCATTGATGTCGTCTGTATAAACAAACGTGAAATTTTGTAATATTCTGAATTAATGACTTAGCTATTGAACAGAAAAATAGATAAAAAAATAACAATGTGTTCACTGAGTGACACTGTTCTGTACAATAAGAATTTGTTTGGACTAATACACAGCTTGAAAAAAAAATATATTGGTCTCACCTAGCGGTATAGAATATAATTCTCCAAACTGTGTACTCGTCCACATTGCCCGTATTGTACAGAACAATGTTAAATAACCTAGGCCTGATATTAGTATTTGACAAGGTAGATATGTCATACCATCTTCCCTGTGATCTATTTAGAATAAGCATTTTTCTTTACGTACTGTACATGCCTATGAAGAGTAAGCACTACGCTGACTATGTTTGCACAATATTAGACTGATATGCTAAGTTATGTTATGTTATGCGGTCACCTCTGAATAACGGCCAACCTGTAAACAAAGGCAAAAGACTGGATTCCAAGGATTGAAGTTGTAGAGCCATTAAACTCCCAATAACAGCCACATCAAAAAAAGGTCAGTTTAAATTTCCATTGAATAGCCTTTGTTTAAAGGTTTCACTGTTAATTAGATGGAGATATGTGTACTTATTCACGACCTAAGTGAAACACAGGAAGTAAAATTGATAGAAGAGAGGGGTGATAAATATTTTGAAAATGTATGTTACGAGGAAGAAATAGCCGAGATTGCCAAATAGAAAATATGCAATGTAGTTATCTGTTAAAATACTGCAAGAGGAAAATAACGATTTAGGTATAGTGCCACTTGATATACTGATATTCTTACAGGAAATTATCTGAAGATCCTGCGGCAAGTATTTGCATATTCTCGATATATTATCAACTTCTGTTTGAATTTTGATTAACGTAATACTGTAAAATCATTAATTTTCGAGGGACACTAATTTTCGTTGATTTCGTAGAGGATTATATCCACGAATATTGAACCCGACGAAAGTCTTATAGAACATGAATCTACGAATTAATGTTACCCCGTTTTTCCCCTGAATACATAATAAACGAAATTTAATGTCAACGAAAGTTAATGATCTCACAGTAAATAAATACATGGAATATATCATGTGCATAAATAGAACAATAAAAAGGAAATGGTATTGCATACGTTAGATGTATTTATGGACTTAACCAAACCTCGTTATATGGAAAATGTGTTACTGCAGACTGTTGTTGCAACATATTCCGGAATTCTAGGGTAGCAGTCAATGATCATACTTTAAAACCTTTCTAAATTTACAAAAATAGCTATAGGTTTTAATATAATTGTTTAAAATCTATCTTGAGATTTCATGAGTCGGAGATTAAACATATTTCAAGCTGCTTCATTGAAAAAGGTCCCGGATTTGCTCACTCCGTAAACCAGTAATATGTTCATGAGAACACTTGTGTCGTTTGTCACAACAAAAGCTGATTACAAAACCCTGAATATCTGATAAAACAAACTCCCTAGATTCGCCATCTCTTTCAGGAAAGTTAACTGAATTTCACTTGAAATAAATGATCTGATCACAATAAAAATTGTACATATACTAAGACAAACGTTTAAGACATTTTTGTTTGCTTCTTTGTTTATTGGATGTCACTTCCCACCGACAGTATTTCAGTCATTTGCCACAATGCAGTATCACGCTGTATACATGTGGCATGGTACCACACCAAGTCACATAATACTGACACCGGCCCAACCAGACCTGAACTACCCTTATATGTTGAGCGCCAAGCAAGGGAGCTATACCAGTACCATTTTTTTGTCTTTGGTATGTCGCGGCCGGGGATCGAACCCACGACATCCCGATTCCGGGACGAACACTCTAACCATCCGGCAACTGGGACCGGTAAGAGATTTTTCGTTCAATAAAAGAAATGGCAATAGTCCTAATTCTTCTCAACACATTTCAAAATCAAACTTAACGAGGTTTTAAAAAACATATATGCAGTAATATATTTTATCTTATTTATGGGGATTTTTAATTTCAATTTTAACTACAAAAGAACAGGAACTCATTTACAGTGTTCTCATCAAACTCCACGCAGTAGTCACCTCCCCTTACAGGCGTGCAAGGGAGATCACTGCGTGGAGTTTGGGTTCTCATCACAATGCGACATTATCCTTCCTAGTAATTATTCATTACTGTTAAATGGTATTTGCGCCTAGATAAGGCGTATGTTAACGCAGGGTCTCTATATATACAGTATGGTGGCATATTTCTGCCAGCCACTTATCCACTTAGCTATGTCGAAACTTTTCTGAAAAATTGTCAAATAGTCAGTTAGAATCTGGCAAGTAGAAAACTTTCGTGTTATCCTCTTAGGTATCTTAACAGAATAAAACTGCCTGTTAGTGCCCACTACTGCCAGCCATATATTCACTTAAGATAACTGGTTATCTCGCCTTTTTTCAAGTTAGTCAGTTAAATTATGTGGATAACAAGCATTTTTTTTACATAATTATTTGGAAAAAGGCAGGATATCCAGTTAAAATAAGTTAATATGTGATTGGCAGTAATGGGCACTAACAGACAGTTAAGTCCTGTTAAGATACCTAAGTAGATAACTTGAAAATTTGCTACTTGCCAGATACTAACTGAATATGTGACAATTTTTCAGATAAGTTTCAACATAGCTAAGTTGATAAGTGGCTGGCAGAAATATGCCACCATCATACAGTATTAAAGAGACAGATCCCGGTTAACGTTTATAAACAAAGGGTACGAGTAATAACTGTGCTGACAATCAAACTCACCCGATATATTGTCCCAGAGTTCATGAAGATCAGCTCATGTTAAGTTGAAATTGAGAGTTGTACAAAGACGTACGAACATTATTGAATTTGTTTAGTTAATATATTAACGAGGCACATTTCAGAATCGAAATTAATAAAGGCAGTAAGCAGTAGGATGTCGCTTATCGGTACTATGATAAATGTCAGCGACAAAAAATAATTGAACGTGAAGAAATTACACAAAGTCAATGTCATGACACACCATCTGGTCACAACATGGTTTGTGCCAAATTTTAGTTTAGACAGAAAGATGAACGTACTGATGGGCATAAAGACATCATGATTCAAATATACCTTATCTTTATACTCGTATAATTATATATGAGAGAGAGAGAGAGAGAGAGGGCTATTTACCTATACTCGCAAAAGGACGTTCGTTGGCTCTACATGTCAGTAAACACTCATCCATAGTTTGACTGGATGCGAGCATCACGTGATCGTTATTGTTGTCTAGACAGCAACCTATGTACTTCTCATCATCTGGTTAAAAAAACAACAACATAAATCAAATGAAAAATATCAGAACGCAAATATTTATAATGCTGTAATATTTTGTCTAGACGTGGTTAGTGTTATTTTGATTGTATTATAGATGTCTACAGTATTTCTAAGTAAGTATCAAGCTAGAATACATATAAGTCAGAAATAAAATATATATGTATATACGTACATGTATATATACATATGAACTTTTCATTTTTTCACGCTTTCCTCTTTATAACAAGTATGAGTCGGTTAAACCTTTCGAATCTAAAAAGCTAGTGTGTTTGATTAACAAATTGCATGATTTCATTTACCATTATGTATAAACTTTTCCTTCGGTTGGCTTAAATTTTTGCCAGGTTTAAAAGTAAGCAATTGGTAAAACAATGTGTCACATTCAAAGATGTACATGATTCGATTGTAAAATCTCTTCCTATTCAATTGATACAGTGTTTGAGCCGTAGGCAAAAATGTAATTGAAATTAAAGCTTCCATCTTCTAGAGTTAATTATTTTGAATTGAGGATTGGCTTTTGGTCGTTTATGAACACGTTTTATGATTATAGAGTCTGTCACAGTTATGATATATAATGTTATGTTTAGGTCAACACTAGAGCTATTTTATTTGTAATCCGTTTTTGGATCTGACCTCATTAGAAGCGCCTTTGTTTGAAAGATGCGTTATGAAACAGGTATGCACGTAATTCTCAAATTGTTCACAGCTTGTAGATTCTTTCAGTACAAATCAAACATTTCTGTGTCTCAATACGCATTAATAATCTGTTACCAGAGAAACTCACGGTTGAAAGCGGAAAATATCTTCCCAAGGAACCCGATCTTTAGTGAGATTGAATCAACCCATTGTTTTATGTACAGGAAGACCTCGCTCGTCACAAATGGATGCCACAAAAAGTTGTAACAGTAGGGATCAAGTTTGACCGGGTCACAGCCGGAAGGTACCTGCAACGTTACAACGTTACCGACTTTCATAGGAAGCATAAAAAATAATCACATATAAAAAACATTGAATGCATGCAGTACCATGTTCAAATAGCAACAACAGCATAGGTATTAGTTAGCAAAGTCTTTATTTAGAGTGAATAGCATATTTGGTAAAAACAAAACAATCTTCCATATGGTCCACATAAAGGAGACAGTATAATGACAATATAAATAATAAATATTTACATAGTTACACAATTACAACAAATATTACAACATACATACAAAACCCAAAGACAATATGCCATTAAAATGACTTTTTTACTGGAAAATAGAGCTGTTACTTAGAATGATTAATTAAAAACACAATACATTATCCTATAATTAAAAACACAATACATTATCCTATAATTAAAAACACAATACATTATCCTATAATTAAAAACACATTATCCTATAATTAAAAACACCATTCTGGGAATTTCTAATGAATATACGAATTTTTAAGTTAATGAATAGAGGAAGCTGTACAAATATTAGCTGGTATGGAATTCCGAAGTTTTTGGACCTGAATAAGAAATACTTTGATAAAATAGTTCTACATGTTATTTAGGTAATTAATCACCACTAACATTTACCAAAGGTACCTGTTTATACAACGCTGGTAACATGACCAAATAGTGACATCTTGTACAAGTTTATACACGTTCATGCAAGTTTATTTGCAAATATCATGTCATTTTTGACAAGATGATTACAAATCAAAGCAAATAAGCAAATAAATTAACGAGATGGTTTAGTGTAATAGAGTGACACGTCTTCTATAAACATTGTATATTACATGGTTTCAGTCTACAAAGAATATATAGATTCATAAACATTCCATTGTGTGGAGGATAAAATGAATAAAATCTTATCTATCTATTTTGAAACTTCAGCAATATTTCTTTAACATGTCTACATGTACAAAACGGAAATTATATAATAGCAGCCGTAAATGGTAGCCAAATGTAAGAACAAATGGTGATTGCATTAAGTATTTGTGATCTCATCTGCAAATTGTGCCCGTGCAAATATAAAAGAATCAGGCTTTAAATAGTATTTTATTTCTTGTTATCTTTTCTATTATATATCGATCTATTTGTTCAAATCAAGTGTTTCACAAAGTAAGAGTGACTTCTAAGTCGGACATAATCTATAAGGATATTTATCCAGACCTCGATTAGGTATTTTATGGTCCGTAGAAATGTCTTAATAGACTTTTTCCTATTCATGTCAGTACAAATGGCAATTAAAACTATGACGACCTTGAACTTAATATGAAGTGAGTACTCACGATAGTTTCACCATTGTGTGTATAGTACAGTAGCTGTCCCGTCACCGAGTCTGCGTACTTCAGCTGGTACCACGTTACCATAGACTGCTCGGAAGCAGTGCGCAGGCCTAACCGGAAAGGATTTTTTTCAAACAGTAATAATGCATTTTTAGATGGATTGAATGTCAAATTACTAATAAAGTAAATCATTGCTAAATACCTTTATGGATAAATATGACAATAATTTACAGTAACAATAATAAACTGAAACTTGTTTACAAATGTAGTAAAACCTCATATTATGACCACCTTATAATCAAGACGTTTTAATACTATGACCTCTTTTTAGGATCGTTTTCCCCTATTTTGTTTCTTTTTTTTTCTTTTGATTATTAGACTACCTCATTATCAAGGGCAGTTGACTAAGATTATATTTTGGTCTTTTTTATTGTACAGTGGGACTAACACTATTAACCTAAAATGACATATTATCGAAACATTTTCAAACGTATACAAAAGCACACACTCACCCATACAAAATGTAAGTCACCACAACCACCATCATCAAAATCATCAACACGACCATCATCATCATCATCATCATCACAAGCGCCCACCACCACCACCATCACAATCATCATCATCACTACAAAGATCATCATCACCATCTTCACCAGCATCATTTCAACCATCATCATTATCACCATCATCACAACCATCATCATAATTGCAACCATCAACATCATCATCAACAACGCCTTTATCATCATCATCATCATAGCCATCATTATCATCACAGTCATCATTATCATCATCAGCACCACCATCAACATCATCATCTATCAGCATCAGCAAGTATCCTTACCAGACAAAACAGAACCCGTGATAAGATGAGGCTCGTTAAACTTCAGTTTGATATACTGATTGACGTTATCTGCCCTTGGCTTCCATGCTGCCGATAGAGGTATAGAAAACCTGTCAAAAGAAATCAAAAAAGAATTTGCATAGTTTGGAACACATTTTATACAGCATTGAAACACTGAACACTGTCGACTGTCGAAAATTGAATTGATTCATTTTAGTTTTTTTTTTAACTTATTCGTAGCTTTATTTCATAATACTGTGCCTATTTTATAATTTATTTACCTTATATCAAAGTTTAGATGTAATCATATCTTAATGAAGGGAACATGAAAGAAGTAATTGATGATATAGAGTACATTTAGTTCTGTTTTTCTGAAAAATGCTACCTACACCATTTAACACCTACAATTGTCTTGAAATTCAAACATCCAATAAGTCCTTCACAAGAGACCCTATATGTACATATTACCAAAGTGTAAGAAGAGCTCGGGATATATTTACTCACAACAGGTCCTTAACAGAGTGACCACTCAAGGTTGAGGATACAGAGCGTGACACAATTTCGGACGACGGCAAAAGTTGAATGGGCTCTTCTGTAAATTGAAAAAAAATAAAATAAGTGAACATTTCATATATTTTGTTCTAACAACAGCAAACTCCTCGCAACAGTCGCTTCCCTTGTTAAGTTCAAAATTACCACCACAAGTTTATTCGGCGAGTGGATTTACGTGTTGTTTTTTTTTGTTTGTTTTTTTGTTGTTGTTGTTTTTCACATTTTTGATTCGAGTATTTCATAGCAGTTTAGTTTTATTTAATTTAAAAAACATTCATAATGATAAAATAAGTATATAATAAATTCAAATCAGAATATTCTATGCAAATAATGAGAGTTTTATTTTACTACTACACCGGCTTACATCTAAGTGCTTGGTTGCAGTGGTTATAGTAGCGTAGAATGACGTTACCTGTGCTTGGAGTATGAGATAATCTTTGATACAGAGATAAAGTGAAATGTTTATTGTAACGTTATGGTTCAGGATCCCAAGAGAGGCAGTCATGGGCAACAGCTGACAAGAAGACAAGACGAACGCTTGTACAGAGGGAGATACGAAGGGAGGAAGAGGAGACAAGGGCAGCGACATTAATCCAGTTAAGATGTCAAGGGGCTTCATCAAGGTGACCAGTTCCCGAAGGAAAGCTCTCCTGGGCAGATATCTGGAAGTCAGAACCGCTGCGCTCGAGTTTCCTAAGAAGCATATACGATGTCCTGCCAACCCCTGTCAACCTCAAGCGATGGAAACAGGCAGAGGATTAGTCTTGTTCTCTCTGTGGGGAGCGAGGAAACCCTTGACCATATCCTGTCATCGTGCCAAGTTGCTCTGGCACAAGGCCGCTACAGATGGCGACATGATAGAGTATTACGTCAGCTGGCTGAGGTTTTGGAGCAGAAGAGAAAGAAAACAAGGCAAAACACTAAAGACAACAAGTACATTGCCTTTGTGAGAGAAGGACAGGCAGGAAAAACAAGCCATCAGAGGAAAAGAATCCTACATTAGGCTCAGTCATGGGATATGTGGGTGGACTTAGACAGAAAGCTAGTGTTCCCTGAAGTCGCCAACACTAACCTGAGACCAGATGTAGTGATATGGGCTGAGCAAGCCAAGAAGCTAATTGCCATCGAGCTTACAGTTCCCTCGGAGGAGAGATGCGAGGAAGCACATGAAAGGAAAACAGCTAAATATGCTGACCTTATGGATAGTTGCAGAAAGAAAGGTTGGAGTAGCTACCTGTTCCCAACTGAGGTTGGATGCAGAGGCTTCCCTGCCCAGTCAATGTGGAGGACACTCACTGTCTTGGGTATTGCTGGTCAGACAAGAAAAAAGGCAATCCAGGCAGTGAGTTTGGCCGCAGAAAAGGCATAAAGTTGGCTCTGGCTCCGCAAAGATGCCAAGAGCTGGTGCTAGTCATCAACCTGCAGCGCACGATCAACGCTGTAGCCCCACCGTACTAGAGTGTCCTGGGTTACCCAGGGGCGAAACACTTCAAGATGTATGGATACCCAACTGATGAGGTTGATGACTTTTGCAGTTAAACTGTATATACACGTGTCATGTATTAATTGAGTATACGACCCTACTATCCGTGCTTAGAAGTCAATGGTAGAACGACTTTTTGTACAAAATAACGACCTCCGTAATAAAGTTGTGTCATATTTCGCCGTGTACCATGTGTCAGTATATGCAGGACTCTATATTACATACTAGAGTCCTTGGTATATGGGAGGGGAGGGATGGAAATAATATTTTTGAGCTTTATTTATTAATCATATCCCAATGAAATTCGATCTACACGCCAAACTCATGCAATCCTTTTGTCTATGGAATATGCTAACATAGCTTAACACACAAATGAAATGTGATTCGTGTAAAAACGTCATATTTTATGCTTCATTCTCTAAGAGATTAGCATCGCTTGAATTTGACAATGTTCCAAGAAATTATAAGTGCTCTGGATTTTAACTGGCCGTTGTCATCGGTCTATTTTCCTGCTTATTGATTTAAACTGAGTAGCTGAGATGAGATCAAAGGACAAAGAGCCCTAATGTTGCGTTAAGCATAAACTGGGATAGTAATGGAGAAAGTGTAGCTTGTAATTATGAACAATTACTTTTTTACTGATTTCCCTAATCAAATGTATCTTGTTGATTTGAGGGCCGAATGACATACTTTTATTTGCCATATTCGTTTTAGATTAACCAAGGACACATTACATGCCAGTGTTGCGTGAACTGCTGCACTTCAATGGTTTACGTCCGCCCACAACCGCATTCATAGTATTTTCATTGATAGTTTTTCCCGCTTAAGCATCGTTGCAGAGTTATCGTTTGTTGTGTGCCTTGGCACGCCTAAACAGGAGCACGTCATGCAATCATAACTATCTATTGTATAACGACGGTACAGCAAACAGGTATACCTTGCCCACTAGAGGGGGTTGTATTTGGATATCCGGTGCTGATACAAATATGTTACGTTGTAAATGACATTTTCTACACACTTAAAGTAGATTTTAAACACCTTTGAGAATGGCATGACATAAGGATATTTATCGACGTTATAAACATGATTTTGTGTTACTTTTGTTTGTTGGGTTTAACGTCCAGCCGACAGTATCTCAGCTTTTGAAAAAAACACTGCAGCTTTACGCTGTAGACATGTGACATGATACCACACCAAGTCACATTATCCAGACACTGGACAAACCAGTCCTGAGCATAAAATAAGGGAGCCATATCAGTACCATTTTTACGACTTTGATATGTCTCGACCGGGGATCGAACCGGCAATCCCCCAATTCCGAGGCGGCCACTCCAACCACACGACCGCCGTTACCATTTGTTTGTTGTTATCTTGACAACTGGTCAATGAGATTCCCCAAATACAACTCTAAACGGAAGAACACTAATACCTACTTTCGGAAAAGCAGTTGATCTTTTTAGGCTGAGGGTCGTTGTCTGCTTGTAGCATATACCAGCCGGACTTCATGACGCCATATTGAAACAGGTCCATGCAATCCGTCGCCATGCCAATATTTGACGCTATTGTAGAAGAAGTTTAAAAAAAAAATGGTTTATTTTGGTTAATATCTCTAAAATAAACATGAACAATTTTTACACTTTTTTTAATCCTAAGTATATGTTGTCCACGCACCTACTTCTCTTCCGTCCCTACCCCATGCATACACCTGACGTGCGTTCAGCATGCCGAAACGTAAGCAACCGTATGCTTACAGTTAGCTACAAAGCTGTCTCAGTATCATCAACCACGATGTTCACGTATACATACCTAACTACAGCACAAGGTGCACGAGAACAGCATGGCATATAGTCCTGAGCTAACTCAAAAGCCGGTTGAATGCTTAGTCAGCTTTGAACTGTGTCAGTGTCATGAACATGATGTTCACGTGCATAAAGTTCATGTGAACAGCATGGTATATGGTCCTAAGACAACTGCTTAGCTAACTGTAATCGACCGGTTGTATAAGGTTTGGCATACTGAACGAACGCACGCCTTGGTGTCTGTTAAATGTATTTTTTTTAAATTGATTCATTTGGTGATTGCAAAAAAAAGAATAAAAAAGAAAAATCCAGGTGAACACGTTTTCAATAAAAAAACTAATTGATTTTTAAACAGACTGTAAGGTCCGACCACACTGCAAACATGGCATAAACTGAGGATACAACATTGCGTAAAATATCCGAAATATTCGAAAGTACAGTTAAATACATCGGTAATCGGAAGGATGACAGAAATAAGAGCACGCCCGGACAATCGATTAGCTTGAAAACCGAAAGTACTTCCCATTTTACTTCATCTGTTTCTCTACACAGGGCCTGGAATATCTCAATGAATTATGCACGACCACGCATTGAAAATCACTTCTTGGGTAATCGCAGTTTTACCTAATTTACTCGACACAAGTCGCTTTATTCCTATTAGAAAGCATGTCAGAATTAGATATTGCCAGTGTTTTACAAAAAAATCAAAGTAAATGGTATGGGAATCATATTCGTTAGGTCAAATATGTGAATGGGATGAAAAAGTTTAACGTAAAATCTACATCATACAACAATTCATCCGGGTGGCCGTTAATGACTATAACGCAGCAAACGCCCTACGAGCACTGATTGATGTCTGATGGTAAGAAAAGCAAAGTTTCAACCTTAAGAGAGTTTCATACCTGATTTTTAAAAAAAAAATTAAACATCGGCGTAAGCTGTATAAAATGGATTTTGACCTATTTTTTGAACCAATCTAATCTTTGTTAACAACCGAACGGTTTGAAAAAAGCTCTCGTTTCATTGGTTTACATAAAGTATTTTAGGATATTCAATCATATAATGGGAATGACAGGGTGCATATCTTTCTGCATGATTGTCAATTGGCAAATAACCATTTTAATTACCTATTCAAACATAAAAAAACATCGAATTAAAAAATTCAGACATAAAAACCACCCAATTGAAAAAGTAAACAGTTGTGAGTCTTTAGACAAGGTAGTTAAACTTGGTAGTGGACTCGTCCCTCTTAGTCGCCATTATCTATTTATAGTAACAGACTCCGAGGCGGTGAAGGGCTCGACAGCTAAACAAAGTGCTCCGAGATCAAATTACACTGACGGAGCCATTTTTATGTTTCGTTTATATTACTTTTTTGTCCGTTACCTTCTTTCTTTTTTTCAATGGCTAGTATATTACATCTCCTAACTTTAGCGACATATACGTTTTCTAGCATTAATTTAAAATCACATTTTATTAAAACTATATTTAATATATTCTTTTTTAAAGATATTTCTTGTTTTTAATATTTATGTCTATTGTGTCTATTTATTGTGCTTATTTGTTGTTGCCGCGTCTTCAGCTGACTTGAGTAGTAGAAGGAAGTGTTTACCCACACACTTTACAAAAGATATTGCAAAATAACATTATGTATATAAAGGAAGTGATTTTTATGCTATTCTGAAACAAAACTATGCTAACTCACTTATGTTAAAGATATTGAACACCAGCGTTCCGTTACTGAGTTTGCCGCCGCAGGGTTGTGTGGGTATCTCGACACACGGCTCGGTACACAGTCCATATGCTGGATACGTCACCGGAAGTGTGGAAAAACATTTACAAGTCTGATTGGAAACGGCGCCATATTGGAATTCCTGACCTTGACACCATTGTAAACACATTGTGAGGGAGTTGGTCGGTTCTTCAGTATAAACGGCATCTGGGTCAGTGACGATTGATCGACAGCCAATGTTGTCTGGTTACAGATGATAAAATAGGAAAACATATCTTAGTGTGAATTTGATAATAATATTCATTTACATTTATTCTAAGAATGATGACACCTTCTTTAAGTTTTTGACAATGTCATATAGCAGGTAATATATGCATTGCAAGCTATACTGGAAAGGCTTAAAAATCTTATACAGTAATAAAACAAATTTATTGAGTGGAGCATATGTCACAGAGGTGTCACAGAGGTGTCCATTGTGCATCTTTGCAGAACATCTTGTTAATGAAATAGATTACATTAGGTTAAAAATTTGAATGGAAGAAAACTGAAGTCCAACACCTGAGACCTTTAGAAATTGTCTAGTATTTTTTTGTTATGTGTGTGGGTGGGTGTTTGGTTCCTTTTTGTTTGTTTATTTTTTCTCTTACTGTATTTTTTCTCTCTTGTTATTTAATTAATGTGCCTCTGTATTGCTTTATTTTCTCCAACATAATAACATAATGAGTATCTAAATTGTACAATAAAATAACGTGTATCTAAAAATGTATATGATATGGTTTAGTACATTTTTTTGTCATTGTTGCTTTTTTGTATATTTTTACCCATAATTCTATGTTTGTAAGTATCAAAGTAATTACTATATGTAATGAATAATAGGGTTTCCATGGTTTATATTAGACTTATTATCAAAGTTCATTTATTCATGAGCATGATATTTTAAAGTTTGTCATGAACTTATTTAAAGTACTTAACTTCAAATGTAATGCAAGCTCAAAACCAAAAATGTTAAAACACATTAAAACATACCTGTCAATTAAGAATTGTGGTCTATCAATTATGTACACACACTATTAAAACCCAATTGATAAAGAAATATGAGGAACTCAATTAATATATTATGTAATAAAAATATGTTAACTTATACATGTATTAGATATTTGTAAGTTATCATGGCGGATGACCCTGGAACCATGATACCTAAGACAAGGGAATAAATGAGCTACAAGGTGTGTAGCTGAAAATTAAATATATATATATAAATGCATTGCAACATAAAAGTAGTTGAAAAATATAGAACAAATATACTTCTGAAAAAAAAAAACTTATGGTCACATGGCATTTAAATGATAAGTTTCCATTTGCGAGAACAAAAACATATTATTATAAAGAAAACATCGTAAATTTTACAAATTTGATATCTGAATAAACTGACTAAGTATACACATGCAGCATAAAAAAGACATGGAAAGGAAGATCACTTACCTGGGTGGCTTTGGCAGATACTTGGATTATCATTTGGTTTGTTTTTAACCCAGGCTCCAGATATTGTGTCATGCATTATATAAGCGCTACCCCTGTCTTTCTCGATGACGTAATCGTTTTTGATCAACCGTCCGTCGGAGCCGACGTAACTAACGTTATACAACGTTGTATATATTCCGGTTCGAATCCGCGTGTTGGTCCCAAATATTTCGGTCTTGTTCAACAGGGTCTGTACCCAGGCGTTCAATGTGCTGGAGTTATCAGGGTTATACAAGAAAGCGTCCCTCTTGAAGCATTTGATTCTGGCCGTGTAGAAGTTAGTGAGCGTTTTGACGTACTGAAAGCATTCGCCCTCCCGTCCCAGTGCCGTGGCAGGACATGTTGTTTTATCTATTGTCAATAAGAACAAATATACAAAAACAAAATACAACTATTCTTTAGTACTTTATAAAGTAGAAGGAAAAAGACAGAAAGAAAATCACCATGAAAAGACGATACCAAAAAAAAAAAAAAAAAAAAAAGAAAGAAAAGAAAATGAGCAAGTAAATAATGGCTATATGATTATATTGTTTTATGTGTACTAAAAAGCAATAATTTTTTCACGCACTTAAATATATAATTCTTGATGTTCAGAAATGTATGAAACATTGCCAAGAACCAAGAACACACCACTCTTACATCAAAATGAAGAAAAGAATATGTTCCAGTAATCGGTTTTGTGCGTAACTTTGCATAGTTATCGCCCGTTGATATGAAATAAGTAGTTTAAAGCCAGTTGCAAACGCGGGAAAGTTTTAAGTATACGGCAAATGTCAATAAAATGACTGACCTGCATATCCGCACTCATGAAGCTCCATAGAGGTAGATGTCGTGTTGAATATCGTGTAGGTGTGCTTATAAAATATGGCCGACTTGTACAGATCTCCACACGACTTCGCTATAGGGACGTTGTTACCAACTTGAAAAATATTATTGATATATTGATAAAATGTATACAAAAATACACTTCTGTTTTGTTTCCATTTTAAAAGAAAGATTTACTGTTATTGCGTATTTTTAAGTGCAACTTCAATATAAGCCTATAGGATGTCTAAGGCTTTAGCCGCTGTTGAATGGGATACCATTTCCTATTAAAGCATATTTCCGGATCTAAAGCTAAAGGAGTCCATATTAATAACTTAGAATGTACGAACCTTTGCTATGATAACCATGTATGTGTTTATTCCACTTACTCGTTTTATGCGCCCACATAATTGTTCCATCCCCACACATTTGGTCTTGATGTACTGCACAATTAATGTAACACGCAGATGATGTTGTTTCTGTGAATTCCGACATAAACGATAAATTCGCACATGCGCAAAACTCATTTCCGATTAAAGCAACTTCAGCTGGTTGAGCAAAACAAAGTTGTTTGCAGAGAGTCAATTCCATCGATCCGTAGCTGTCCAAGATCGGGACAAGAGTTGCTGGTTTTTCGAAACATCCGATGACATCTAAAACATATATATTAAAGGTAATGTATCCACAAATTAAATATATGAAACATTTTAGCACGCTTATGGCCGTAAATCAGTTTTATATTTCAGCATAAACATAGGCATCAAACAAATGTACATTGAAATAATTTATTGATTGATATTGGCCTTTTTTCGTGTTTATTAAATCACAATTAATATTTAATTATTTATATAAATATTTTATCTATTTACTTCATTTACTTACATTTATCTTTTTTACATATCACACCTCCGTCTTGATCCAAGTTCAAGCCTGGTTCATATCGTAATGAAATATAGCCCTCAGAATCATACAGGTCCGCAACGGTCAATGCAGAGAATATCCGAATATCGTCGCCTAGCAACAAGCCATCTGGGTTGATAAACACATCCAGTGAATACCCTCCATGTGTAATTCCCGTAAATACACGTGATGCTGCCGTCCCGAAATTGATCCCTTGTTTAAGAAAAAACAGGACAACACGTTTATATATATTTACTGGTCATTGTCTTGGTCCCAACGACATCATCAATTAGATGCATTATCCTATTCACGGTAATAGGTTGTTTTTTTTCTGGATGGACTGAGAAGCTTGGGAAGCAAAACAGTCCATCTCTTTACTAATCCCCACGTATGATCATCATAATAAGAAAATGCTCGTTTGCCATTACAATAGAAGAACAAGAAGACCATGATGGCCCTATATCTCTCTTCCAAGCATCATTAATTTCATAAAGATATATAATATTTGATAAATGCAAATCGTGTAAGCGAATTGGAGTTTTTTGATAATTTAAAGAACATAATTCCAGACTTACGAGTCGATGTCAGCCTTAATCGAATTTGCATTTCTAAATGACGACATTCATCTGGACCATAAACGCTCACTACGCATTACGTAACGAATTGTCGACACTTCCTAGTTGGTACTCAGTTGGGTTTACAGAGAACAAAAAAAGTGTTACGTAACGAAATGTCGGCAATTCGTGGTTTGTACTCAGTTGGGTTTATAAAAAAAACAAAAGTGTTACGTAAAGAATTGTCGGCAATTCGTGGTTTGTACTCAGTTGGGTTCATGAAAAAAAAAAAACCGATAAGTTTTACGTGACGAATTGTCGGCACTTCGTAGTTTGTACTCAGTTGGGTTTAAATAGAACAAAGGAGTGTTACGTATAGAATTGTCGGCACTTCGTAGTTCGTACTTAGATGGGTTTATAAAAAAACAAAGAAGTGCTACATAACGAATTGTCGGCACTTTGTAGTTCGTACTCAGGTGGGTTTATAAAAAAAATAAAATAAAAAGTGTTTCGCAACGAATTATTGGCACTTCGTTGTTCATACTCAGTTGAGTTTACAAAAAACAAACAAGAGTGTTCTTTGGAACACATGTGTCACCTGCTGCAGCGTGACAGACGGACAAAAAAAACGACAGAAAAGTGATCCCTATGTGTCACCTCTCCTTACAGCAGGAAACCACAAAAAGTGTTTCTTTACGAATTGTCGGCACTTCGTAGTTTGTACTCGTAGTGTGTACGAAGTTGAGTTTATAAAGAACAAAAACAGAATTAAGTTACGTGTAATCGACACTTCATACTCAAGTTAGCTTATTAAAAGAAGTTTTTTGTTACGTATAGTTGGCATGTCGTCCTTCATACTTGGGTGCTTATATAAAAGAAAAAAGAGCGTTACGTTTAGTATAGTCCGCCAGATTGCTGAATTCGTCATAAGAAGTGAGGGATGTCTGGATAGCACTGTTGTCCTGACAGATTTGGGGGCGTGTCCGACTGTCTTTCGGGAAGTGTCTGTAGCAGTTGTCTTGGTAACCAATCCACTCAGCGTCACACAGGGTACCGTCTGGAATGAACATTTAAACATATACCGAATCAAGTTGAATAAGTTGACTTGAGACATGGAGCAATACATGATATCGTTTACATTTTATTTTACGACACAAAGTCCTAAAAGTGGTCATACAAATACCTTGTTTTTTTGTTTTTTTTTGTTTTTTGTTTTTTCAAAACCGAAACTGGTATATTACCATATATGAAATCAAATTATTACGGTAATCTGAAAATTTGATCATCGTGCAGTTCGATCACTGGTGAAGACATAACAAAATCGTTAAAAAGTACTGTTATAGCTTGGCGCTCAGCATATAAGGGTAGTTCCAGGACCGGACTACCCGTTTGCAAGATAATGTAACTTGGTGTTAGAATTCCACTTTTGCCACATGTCTACGGCGTACTATCGCAGTGTGGGTATTTATAAACATATATTGGAACATCATTTTCTAACTTGCGTTTATTTTCTATAGTGATATCTTGTATTCTATACATGTAAATGTGAGCAATCCATTTATTAATCTAACGTATGTAATAAAAAAAAAGATAAATAAGCTCAGAATGGCCCGAAAAATAGGCAAACCTCTAAGATCGCAAATTACGCTGGCTCCGTTGATGAGGTACTCTCCCGAGAGAAATATTCCAGCCAGAAATAGATCTTCACAGCTGCTAAATGGCTCATAACTTGCTGTAAAATTCAAATGGTTATCTATTACTCTTCCGATTATTAATGAATTCATGTTTTAATCATTCGGTAATATAAAGCAATACTTGTTGGATCGTTCATCATTTATTTGGGAAGCATAATGGACCTTCCGTTCTAATCAATGCGTCTCAGGTTCGAATCTCGGTCACGGCCACGTAGACGAGTGGGTATACGTAAGATTCAGTCTGCTAGAATGACCACAAGCGCAAGCACATGAGCCATCGAGATAAATTCAAAAACGTTTCGAAGACGTTTAAACTGATGTGGAAAAAAAAGAAGAAAAAGAAATGCGACCATGTTTGAATTCTAACATCCCTTCTTCTCGATAAGTCATACATCCTTTTTTGTCTGATGAAAATATCCAAATATTCTTATTTTCACAAAAAGTTGAAACGAAGTTATTAAGGTAGTGTCATCTTTGTCATCTACGTGTACTAAATAGCTCAACTAAAATTGTGAAATATTTTTTTTACTTTATTTATAATGGAAGTATCACTTTGCGCTTTGTTACCGGTATGGTGGTGAAGTTCAGGTCTGTATATACATAACTAAATAATTCTGTAATTCGATGATCAGGTTTTATGTTTTCGATACTCTTCAGAAGAGCCGCCCTAAAGATTAAGAGGGGTTTAAGCAAAACGTGTTCACAGTGTGACCATACCACGTGGTATACGGCGTCATTTAAGCTATCGCAAGCATAATTTACCTCGGCTGCTGTAAGTATTTAATTTATTCATCAATTTTAATGGGATATAGCGCATGCAAAGCGAAAAATTGTGCACTACACAAAAGCCCTAATGATTCTTTTGTCAGATGTACATTATTTCCTAACATTCGGGAAACATTATAACCGATGTGCTTTAAAAATTAGCAAACAAAATTTCACGAACTCGGAAGGTTTTCCCAATGTTAGGAAAAACTGTACATCTGACAAAGGAACAACTTGGACTCTGAATAGATGCAATCTATGTTTTCGAGATAGTTTAAATGACGTCATATAACATACGACAATAGTTTTCCTTGTAAGGCAAGGCGACTAAAATAAATTTCCGTACTAATCATTTCACTGTTGGACCAGTCGTTATTACACCGTCTTAAGTAGAAGAGTTACACTCAAATATTTTGAATATGAGTAATGGCGGTTGTTAGTTGCACATCTTTAAACTTTTGATTTATTATAGGCTATGGCAGTTAAGGTCATATTTGCTTTACACATTTTATTTAAAATAAGCTAAAAAGCTAAGACTCACAGACATTGTAGGCCGACATAAGCTCCCCGCCATCACCACAGATTTGGTTGTCCTGGCCAGAACAGGAATGTAAACATTGTCCTGGAACCTCTTCCGGTAATATGTTTGCGCATGCGCAACTTGAATAGCCGAGCAACGCAAAGCTAGACGAGGTTTGTCTGCACGATTCTACACACAGCTGAATGGTCATCGCTATGTATTCCTCTATTATAATGGATACTGATCCTGAGTTGGTCGTATTGTAGCAGCCTAAAAACTCTGAACAAAGATGTACAACAAAATAAAAAGTGGCTTGAGTTAAATTCTTCAGTCATTTTGAGGACGTCTTGTATTCAAATTACATATATAATGCTTCCTCTTTGCCAAATCACATCGTAAACAAGTGGCATGATATTAAACCGAGTCACACCATCCTGATACATATCCAAGCGGTTGTGGAACTACCCTTATATGTCGAGCACCGAACGAGAGAAACATGTTAGTATAATATTCAGTCACAACTTTGGTATGTAATGACCGGGGATCAAATACATAACCACTCGATTACATGTTCCGGTTCAGTCAAAAGTAAAACATGCACTGGCCATTATACATGTTCAGAAATAGAAGAGTGTTCTGATTCAATGTGTCAACACCGGTCTGAATGACGTATGCAAGCTAGTGACGTCACAAACTCTATTTATAGATAGGTTCCAATAAATAATAAAACTAACCGGACTGTATAATGAAAGATGTATCTTCAAAAACACATTTAAATGTCATGTGCTGAAATATATGCAAACAAACAAATCATTACAATATAACTATTTAATATTGAATAAATATTTACACATTTTATAGGTATTTTATAGGATATTTCATGCGTTATTTACCGTTTTTATTTTCTCTCTTAGTTTATCGCAAGCATCGTGAAGCGGAGCGCTGCGATAAATCCATAAAGTGTAAGATATTAACGATGACATATTTACAGTTTGACATGTACACCACAAAGCTTTGTCTTTGACCTCACATTATGGAACTTCATCCCGTTTGAATGACAGTTTCACGTGATGTTTTAAGTTCAGGGTTAGCAAAACATGTCGTCAGGCAGTCGCCGCCGCAACTAGCTCCGCCCATAATCCGCCATGGTTACGTAGGCACAATACACGTCATGCTTAATATCAAGGTTTTATGCAATATATTTTTCATAATTTGAAGGAAATACAATAGGACAAACTGTAAAATAACTTTGTCACTAACCGCAATGGTGATGGGCGATGTTATACTAAGTTAGCGACTTTAACGCTTATCCCTTTCTTTCTTACACATAAAATCAATTCATATTATAATAGATATGCCGAGATTTGTCAATCTTACCTGCCGCTCGCTCACATATGAACACTATCTTTGAATCGGGAACAGCGCTCCAGCCTGAAGAGTTTCCGGTCATTATGACAACATCCGGGCCATCAAGTCCCTGGAAGGTGTTATTCCAAAACGGGGTCTCGAACGTTTTTCCGTTTCCCCACCGGAATATTCCCCCGTTCAAGGACATTGCATTCAGACCAATTCGCCATGATCCCATGCCACTGTACATACCTGAAAGACAGTAACAAATCTACAGATTTTAGAATTTTCCAAAGATTCCGGTTACTGACGGATACCTCACTCAGCACAAGCACCAATTTAATTATGTGGTTAATGTACGTGTTTAAAAGACACATATTAAACAAGGATGACACCTATAAAACGCGGGTTTCATGAAGAGGGTTTAATTATATGTAATTGCACATGTCTGACACTCGAATTTATGGCTACTTAGGCTCACTGACAAAATATGGTTCTTTTATAAAACTGCATTTCTTTTCAGCTCACCAGAGAATAACGTCCGCGACGTCCGTAGAACGTCGTCTGTCGTCATTTATTTCCTTTAAGATACATTTCCCTTGAAACCACTGAGACAACGAACAGTGAAAACCTGCGTTACATCGATTTTTTTTCTAAGCATAATCAAACTTTTTTTTCTTCTAAAAAACGCTGGATAAAACACATAAAATAATTTACTTATATTGGTAACGATGTCTGTGATTTTTTCTACTTCTTCTTCCGTTTCCAAGACAACCGTGTACGCATCTTCAGCAGCACATCTCTGTAAAGCCTCGATGCGAAACATTTTCGCGGGTACCATCTTGTAACAGTGTCCAGTGAACTCCAACCATGAGTAGGGACATGCTGCAATGACAGTAGGGACATGCTGCAATGACAGTAGGGACATGCTGCAATGACAGAAAGCATTTTATGACATGTTTTGATACGATAAGATATATCACATTATATCTTTATATCTTTACCTTGCCCGATCGAGCGATATCATGTATTGGCCGTGGGATTTAAACCCCAGTATTCCGCCTTTTTAAGGTGTGGTTCCATCAGTTATGTAACCCACGTATAGAGGTCGCTCTTGCATGGTTTAATATTAGCTTAAATCCTGTAAAACGACATTTTGGTTTCCTTTTATCCACAACTTGACGTCATGAAGTGAAACGAGCCAGTATCGCCGAGTTCCGACGGTAACCACAGAGCAAGCTTGTGATTTTTTTTAATCAAATAGAGATGTAAATGAGTTGTAAGGTTTCAGAGAATTAATACTGATTTTTATATTGGTTTACCATTTTCTTTTGAAATTCTATACTTGAAGAATATTTGCCAAATTTTGAAAGACCAAAAAGTCACCCAAAGTTGTCCTTTTGCCACAGATTTTATATTACAATCGCATGATAGGTGGTAGGTTGGTAGTACTTTTTAGCTCGACTATTCGGAGAATATGAGAGCTAATGTAGTCACCCTTGCGTCGGTGTCGACGTTGGCGTTGCAGCTTTTGGTTAAAGTTTTGCATGCAAGTTACTATCAACCTTATATCTCAATAACCGTTCATGGTATTAACTTTGAAGTTTGAAATGTGTTCAGTGGCATCAGACAACCAAGGTAGATAACTCTTTGACTGAATTGAATATAAATTATGGCCCCTTTTTAACTTAGAACATTTGGTTAAAGTTTTGCATGCAATAGACAATTTGGTTTAAGTTTTGCATGCAAGTAACTATACAGCTTGTATCTCAATAACCGTTCATGGTATTGACTTGAAAGTTTATGACTATGTTTAGGGGCATCAGACAACCAAGGTAATTAACTCTTGGTGGAATATTTTACAACTTTGCAACTTTCATGCTTATATCTCAGAGTCCAGGCATGCGATTGATTTAAAACATCTTTGATATGTTAAGGGGTATCATTCTATCAAGGAAGATAACACTTGATGGAATATAACTTAGAACTTTTGGTTAAAGTTTTGCATGCAAGGTACTTGCATGCTTATATCTCAGTATCCAGGCCTGGGTTTGATTTTAAACACCTTTAATACGCTTAGGGGTACCATACTATCAAGGTAGATAACTCTTGATGGCATATTTTACAGGTTATGACCATTTTTTAACTTCTACATTTTGGTTAGAGTTTTGCATGCAAGGTACTTTCATGCTTATATCGCAGAGTCCCGGCATGCGATTGATTTGAAACGTATTTAATATGTTTAGGGGTATCATACTATCAAGGAAGATAACACGTGATGGAATATATTACAAATTGTGGCCCCCTTTTATCTTAGAACTTTTGGTTAAATAATTTCATGCTTATATATCAGTAAGCAGGCCTGGGTTTGATTTGAAACATCTTTAATGTGTATCATACTATAGTGACAGATAGTTTTTTGACTGAATATAATGCAGATTAGGGCCTCTTTTTGACTTAGACTTTTTGGTTAAAGTTTTGCATGCAAGCTACTATAAAGCTTATTTCTCAGAAATTGTTTATGGAATTGACAAGAAAGTTTAGGAGTGTGTTCAGGGGCATCAGAAAACTAAGGAGGATAACACCTGGACTGAATTTTATACAAATTATTGCCGTTTTCTAACTTGGATACATGGTTAAAGTTTTGCATGCACAGTGTTATTATGCTTCTGTTTCAGTAACTAGGCATGGGATTGATTGTAGACTTCATACATAAACCTATTTAGGAGTATTAGACTATCAAGGTATATCAATTTTTACTATCAATATATACAGGGTATATGAAGGGCAAAAATTGAAATAGATTTTATTTGATTTACCAACAAGCATTTTGAATAGTCGAGCGTG
Source organism: Solen grandis (assembly GCA_021229015.1). Classification (NCBI taxonomy): domain Eukaryota; kingdom Metazoa; phylum Mollusca; class Bivalvia; order Adapedonta; family Solenidae; genus Solen; species Solen grandis. The sequence continues at coordinate 12,674 of JAIFHC010000720.1, read as the reverse complement.
CTGTCTTCTGACAGCTCTTGTTTATTTTTTTAATGTTTAAATTCATTTTCTGTCAAAATTACGCCATCTCATATAGCTGTTATCTGGATACCTGTTTGCTTCATCACCACAAATATAAATAAGTGTCAATAAATTGTCAAGATGAGCGTGTTCCTATCCCACACATACTCGTACATGCACCTCCAGGTAAACATAACATTCGATATGGGGTAAAAATAAGATGTATAGCTAACATTTTATACCATACTTTTATTCACTGACCTGGTGCTGCACATTCCGTCAAGACGGACGCATTCTCGGGCTTGGTAAGGAATGTTCCATTCCCGATGCTGATCAGCTGAAGTTCCTCGCACGATTTTGCAGGTACCCGGTTTGTCACTGGGAGGAATAAATATATTTAATGGCATGAAAATTGCATGAATGTTAAATGGTATTCAAAACTAGAACATGTGAAGGCTGCACAAAATAGAGAATTTTTTAATCTTGTCTGAATACTCTATTTTCAGTCTTGGTTGGCGAGTGGTAAGAGCTATCACTTCGGGACTCTGAGGTCACTGTTTCATCCCCCAGCCGACACAACCCCATGTCGTTTAAGTAGTACAATGTAACTCTTGCTTAACGATAAACATACTTGAAATATTGTTTCAGGATTGCCTGACATCTTTACCATTTTTTGTGTAATATATTATACTTTCGGTATAGAATATTGATTTTGTGATTCTTAACACCATAATGTAAAGGCTCAGAACACTGCTGTTTGGCAGCATAATATATATGTACACATACACGTTATATGCTCTAAATGAGCGAGTTATAAAATCAAACATACACGTAACAACTGCAGTGTAGAATATTTACGTTCAGGAACGTATGGAATGATATTGATGCCAATATTATATTGCGCTTAGTGATAATGACATTTTACTTTATTGCTGATAATGCCATTACGCCTCATGACAATGTTATATGTCACTGTCCATTGTGATCCGTGACAATATCTATGTGCTTGCTTATATCTTTAATGATTTGTGACTTGTTGCAGAACTTGCAGCACCAACCTACTCGATGACATTGTTCTAACTACCTATCCAACATTTACTAAAGCTAACCCGCACGCGAAATGCCATAAAGACTGCCACCAAGCACCAAGCATAATGCAAGGACGCATTGTGTTACGCCGCATTCGGGCAACAGATGTCTCTGCGAACGAAACACGGTACTTTCCCTTTTTTCAAACAAAGCGCCAATGGATGGTGCTAATAGAACAACGTTTTTATTGTTTCCTTATTGGGTTTAAATTTCCGCGACTGTATTTCAGCCAATTTGGGACAAGGTCTGCTTCTACAGATATAGTACTGCCAAGCTACAATAGCACGCCGTAGACATGTGGCATGCTACCACACCAAGTCACATTATCCTAACACCGGGTTAACTAGTTTTATATACTGAGCACAAAGCAAGAGAGCACATGAGAGCATTACCAGTATAATATGTTTCGACTTTGATATGTCGCAGTCTGGGATTGAACCTTCGACATCCCGATGCCTGGGCTGACGCTCTAACATCTGTATCACCGGGACCGATAAATATCAAAGTACTACAGGGGATTTCTCATCGTCTAACACGCGTTACAGAAGAGAAACTATAGTGCACTGAACTCTGTCACACACACACACACACACACACACACACACTTGCAAACAAAACATCAAACAGACTGACAGCTTAACACATTTGGCCGCTAACCTAATTTTAATGATTATTCAATTCTAATTATATCATACCTTTCAAAAGAGTGTAAAAATAAGTGTCTCCACCGCAGAACTGGTAAATGTTCCCGGGACAAGGTTCCTGACAGGACAGTTTAGATTCATATGTGAAGGTTGGCAGTGTGTCTGTACACACACACGTCTCATTTTGAACTACCGCTAGTAGACTCACTTGACCTTTACACAGCTCGAGGCAGTATGTCAATGTCATCATGGGGTCAACTTTTATCAAAACACCTGGAAGGACTTCCATGGGAACGTTGATGCAGTCGGAATCAGCTGGAATGGGAGAATCATCACTACCACTATTACTTCCATATTAGTTCGTATTTTTTATTTATACAAATATAAAGTTTTCATTAAATCTGCAAAGACTATATCAAAATTCATATATTGAGAAATATTTTAAATGAAAAAAGGGTCCTTACATAATGTTTTATTATTAAGCAAGTGTACTTCAAATGTGTACTAATCAAAACAGCAGTGGATATATTCATAAAATACGTACGTATATTTATTAAAGGTTTCATCTTCTTAGACATACTTAGAAACTTTATATAATAAACTTTTATCCAACTAATTTGATTGAAGAAATAAATTGGTTCCGAAGTATATGTAAGTGTTTATACCCAGTTAATCATATAATCGATCGATATAAAGGGCGGAACAAATTTTTTTTTGATTGGAATTTTTTAATATTTGACTACTTGGTTGTGCAATATATTCATTTGAATATTTGTCTAGTTGGTTGTGCAATATATTCATTTGAATATTTGACTAGTTGGCTGTGCAATTTATTCACTGAATATTTGACTACTTGGTTGTGCAATATATTCATTTGAATATTTGTCTAGTTGGTTGTGTAATATATTCATTTGAATATTTGACTAGTTGGCTGTGCAATTTATTCACTGAATATTTGTATACTTGGTTGTGCAATATATTCATTTGAATATTTGACTAGTTGGCTGTGCAATATATTCATTTAAATATTTGACTAGTTGGTTGTGCAATATATTCACTGAATATTTGTATACTTGGTTGTGCAATATATTCATTTGAATATTTGACTAGTTGGCTGTGCAATATATTCATTTAAATATTTGACTAGTTGGTTGTGCAATATATTCATTTAAATATTTGACTAGTTGGTTGTGCAATATATTCATTTGAATATTTAACTAGTTGACTGTGCAATATATTCATTTGAATATTTAACTAGTTGGTTGTGCAATATATTCATTTGAATATTTAACTAGTTGGTTGTGCAATATATTCATTTGAATATTTAAGTAGTTGGCTGTGCAATATATTCATTTGAATATTTAACTAGTTGGCTGTGCAATATATTCATTTGAATATTTAACTAGTTGGTTGTGCAATATATTCATTTGAATATTTAACTAGTTGGCTGTGCAATATATTCATTTGAATATTTAACTAGTTGGTTGTGCAATATATTCATTTGAATATTTAACTAGTTGGCTGTGCAATATATTCATTTGAATATTTAACTAGTTGGTTGTGCAATATATTCATTTGAATATTTAACTAGTTGGCTGTGCAATATATTCATTTGAATATTTAACTAGTTGGTTGTGCAATATATTCATTTGAATATTTAACTAGTTGGTTGTGCAATATATTCATTTGAATATTTAACTAGTTGGTTGTATCTATGGAAGCATGCGCATTTGCACCGGAACCCTACAAAAAGAACTTTTCATAAATGGCTTACTTAACAATTAAAAGAGGCAAATATTCAACGATCAATGACTTATGATTTGATTGGCCGAATGGCCGAGGTCAACTGGGATTAAAAACTAAATATATTAGAGGAGTGAACTAAAACAACCCTACCGAGTCTCAAGACAGTTGTTATTATATGGCCGCTACAATGATATGATTCAAAGACAACTTACTGAAAAAAGAGGGGAAAATATTTCTGTTGTAGCTTTATGGAATTCACAGTTGCAAAATAGTTGTGAATAAATCTTTTGATAAAAAAAACTGAATGTCTTGGTGTTTGTTTTATTTTTCATATTGAGACATTAACATGCAAATATTGCCTTTATCGATCAAAGCATTCACGGAAACGCTTACTCAACCGCTTTAGCTAACCCGGCACTAAGACAGACAGCGAATCTTCCCAAGCCCGATTTAAAATTAAATTGGTTGGATAGTTTTATTTCAAATTGAAGTCCACATCCATATTGACATCACTAGCAATAGGCTTTTAGCTTAATGGGTCATCCATCCACATGTCCTCAGTAAGTATGCATTATTACAGTTTGTTTACAATTGTTACCAACAGCACATACCATAGTAAAGGTATTCTTATATCGCTAAATTGTAATATGATTTTAACGTGTGTACAAGCATTTAGTGGTACATGAGTTTTCTAAAAGGTGATTTTCCATAAAATAGCATTTATATATATATATATATATATACGATTTGTATAAATGCGTTATGTCTGTTGAATGATTTTTTTTGTGTGTAAAAAATTAAGTCCAAAAACAATACACAAATAAGACTTAACCTATGTCCATATGACACGGAAATGTGAATCAGTAACTTGTTTTAAATTGCAAGATGCAGTCATGTTTAGAGGCAGAGAAATAATAACAGGTTTTGTGCTAATATCGGGAAAGAGATAATTAATAACGTATACAATTCATACTTCAGTTGTTAGTTATAGCTCTCGTCAAACATATTATCCTTATTTGTTTGAAGTTTATGAGAAACTGCCTCTGTTGATTCATAAGTCATTCACCCAAATTTCTGAAAGGGGCATAACTCTACCAAAATTGATTTCTTGGTTATTTACCTTATCATGTACGCTCCTATGACTTCAATGAATGTCATAACCCTCTATAAACAAGTTCTTAAAATAAACGTTTATATTTTAATAAATGAGATCAATAGAGGTCAAGTTCAAAATACCAGATAAGAGTGTGTGGCAATGTGACAATACCTAATGGGAAGATGCACTCACACAGGTATCTGGAAGATCTAAACCATGTCATATGGCAGAAATACTCGTGCTATGTAAGAAATAAGAGAAAGGCCAATGGTTATTGTCATATTCAGAGAGCCTTGAAAAGGGCATGCAATGAAACGCGTCCAAGAACGCCCCAGAAAACAAAACATAGAACATCATGGGAGTAGTTCAGTATATGTGCTTCGAACAGACGTACATACGTGTGTATGTAAGAACGAAAATACATACACACAAACCTGAGTAACACTTTGTCTCCTTTGTCATAAATAGCGGGAGCATGAAAATCAATCAATCAATGAAGGGGAAAACATATTTTCAAGCTGTATAAATGTACAATCCGAGGTTCAAACCTGCATGTTTCTTGCACACCACTCGATGTTCATTTTTACAATCCGTGTCCGCCCACCCGGATTCTTTACGTTTCACGCATTCGTTCTCGAGGTCGTTTGGTTCCCCGGCATGGAATTTGGCGTAGGGCATCACGTTCCCGTCCAGCCAAGTGAATACCGACGTATTCCGACTGTCGTACATCCCGAGCCAGAAGAAAATAGGAGACTCGGTTGATACTCCAATGTCTGAGAAAGCTGTATTTAATGTTAAATAAAATATGAATACACCTTCACACCTCATAAAAGGTGGCTTGCGGTAGGTCGGTGGTTCTACCCGGATGCCTCCGTGCATTCGGGGTCTTCTTCCACCTGTAATTAGCTGGACGTCGCAATATGACTGAAATACTGTCGAAGCGACGGTAAACTCAAATAGTCAAGTCTAGTCAAGTCATAAAAGATAAGCCGAGTAAGGTGTGCATGCAACAAGTGAAAGCTTAAAATAAAACTGAAAGACATTTCAGACTGTGTAGTAATGAAAAAAGTTCGAAAGATAATAGAGCAGTTCTGTTAACAGCTTAACCAATTACAGATATGACGTCATTTTTATAGATTTGATAAAAAAAAAATTATCATCATCATGAAAAGGACAACGTGCTTGACATGATTTATCATTTTAGCTCAAAGCATCGAAAAGAATGTGTTTGAACAAGAAACCAAACATATAATATGTATGCATTAAGACACACTTACAATCTATGACTTCTTGAATAAACAATTCTTCCTCCTCAGATACAATGGACACCAGATCGGCACCGTAAGACAAGCACGTGTCTCTAGCGCGAGTGAAGTTGACCAGAGTTGAACCATCGAAATAGTAGCAGTAGTTGTTATACCCTATCCAGCCGTCTTCACATACGGTTCCATCTGTAAACCGAGAGCAAAGCCCATCAACATGATCAAGCTCTTTAATCACGGCTCAGGTATATTAGCATAAATTGTGAATTGTTCCTGTAGAATGGCATGGTTGAACATAACATCGATTGTTATTGATGCATTTTATTTTTATTTATCGAGTAGGCTCGACAGATTGTTGTCATTCATTATTCCGTTCGTATAATTCAGCTAAACGTGTGTTGGATGGCAAAAAGGCGTTACATTCCTTGTGTGTGTGTTGTTTTTTTTTCATTATTATTTACGGGACTTATTTTTTTGTTGCCATTAATTTTTTTATTGATACTACTTCAAACTCTTTCCTTCACATTTAAAGGCTTCGTGGGTCACGCTTAATTTACGGAATTTTCACTTGCCAATAAGTCGCCCAGACATCGTCAGCGGTTCTCTCGCTAGAGTTATACGAAAGATTCCGTAGAAAGGCGAGGTATTGGCCAATAAAGTGATTAAAGTGACATTTGCCTATGTCTATGAAAATTGTACATATGCTTTTTCCATAAATGATATAATTGCTCGAAACAAATAGTTTGATCAAATTGTCAAGGTCACTCATGACGAGGTTAACACGAGATTCAGTTCTTGGATAAAAATGGAATAATTACAATTGTTCTGTGTGTGGTAAGAGAAATCTGTGACATTTTTGGATGTGTTGATAGATATGGATCCGTACTTTGAATTTGGGATATGCAATTACCTAAAATGTGTTTTCCGTCCGATTTTGATCAACTTCTTAGATGGTAATTATCTGTACTACAAGTACTTTCAAATCACATCGTTGTCTTGCTTCATTTGACATGCACTGATTAAAAAAATCGACTGATTAACTGATCTTTTTACTGTTGTGGTGTATTACATCGAACATATTATTAAATAAGATTCACAGATAACTAAAAACAATTCTGGTGCGAAAAGTTAATGATGAACAGCGTTAATGAAATGAACTTCAATATATTATCAGAAAACGCCAATCAATATCCGTCCTCAATCATATTATATTGATCGGGTTTCGTCCGCCATACTTTGTCCATGGTGACAGTAAAATGGTCGTAACTTATATGTATTAAAGAACAAGTTGAGACCCTTTTGCGCTGAGCACTCGATATAACAAACAAGGCTCAAGACCCGGTGCAGTTAGCTCAATTCACCGATTCATATCTTTTGTCTAAAAACATATTGTCGAGGAAAATATCACTGCCTTTTTGTATGTCCTCATTACGAGAACGTTCGCTACTCATTTCTTCCAAAAAAAATCTAGCAAACATCTGCGAATTAAGTTTGATAGCAATGTTCCCTGGCAACCAATAATTATATTCCCTGGCAACCAATAATTATATTCCCTGGCAACCAATAATTATATTTTGTAAAATAGTTGATGACGCCCACAGGTTCATCACATATTTATCTAACATTTCATCCTCAACTTTTGCTGTTGCATAGGTCACACGTACCCTTTCACTCTTTCTCTTTTAGTCAACTCCTGTGCTATCGATTAACTTAATTTTTGTTGGAACGCATGTGTCACCTGCTAAAGCGTGACGGAAAAAGTGTGACGGACAAACGTGACTAGAGAAGTGTGACAGACAGACAGATGGACAGATGATCAGCTCTGCTTACAGCAGGTGACACATAAAGTACAGTTTAAAGCAGTTCGTTCACAGATGATCGGTAATAATGAAAAAGGGGTGTTATACTTCCCATCGTTAATGTTGGTGAAATAGTATTTTCTTAAAAAATAAAGTCGACAAGTGTAGGTCATATCGCACTTCGGAGAAATCGGTTTTGTTTTTTTTTTTTTTGTTTGCTGGGGTTGAACGTCCCACCGACAGTATTTCAGTCATTTGGAGACGGTGTCTACTTGAGACAAATATAGTGCTTCCACACTGTAGTATCACGCCGTAGACATGTGGCATGTTACCACACCCAGTCACATTATCCTGATACCACGCTAGCCAGTCTTGCAACTACCATTATATGCTAAGCGCCAATCAAGGAAGCTATACAAGTACTATTTTTAACGACTTTGGTATGCCGTGCCCGAGGATCGAACCCGCGACCGGGGAAATCGGTTAAGTAAGGAATACGGTATCCCCGAAGTAAGCGATACATGTAAATAAATGCAGTCTGATTCGGCATCAAATCTCACCTTATTACTGTATTAACAACAAAACAAGTATGTGTACGGGTTAATTGGAAAGATATGCTAATAAGGTATAATTCTCACCTTTAAAATGACAGTATTCCACCCTTAAAGGATTTGCCAGGTAATAGTAGCCGTGCATCCTGATTCCAAGTGGAAGGAGTAAGTCACATGATTCTGCTGTCACCTTCGTCTTTGCTGTTGGAAGTCCGTAAAGTAACATACTGTTATTTAACATCAGTTATGGATTATAAAACAGGGACAAACGTGTATCCTCAGCATATAAAAACTACACGCTGAATGAAGCTAAAAGTTGGGGTTTGATAAATGAATGGTTTCTTTTAAATCATTTATTTTCGTTGACATTAAATTTCGTTTATTATGAATTTCGTGGGTATCGTCGTACGGCCAATTTTCGCCACCGTCCTATTTTCGTCATGTTTACATTGTGCGTGACCTACAAGCACGAGATTTTCCAATTACGTTATCGGTCTGCTCGTAAGAACTGTACACATCGGTATTTTGGCTTAACAAGCAAAAATCGATTAAATGCGTCAAAAACAGGTAAATTTTGTAACTGAATAAAAGAAATCAATAGAAGAAACACATTACTTATTACTTTTATTTGTTCATATAATTTCCTGTCACAATATCCTAAAATAATGCATAAAAATATTTATCATACACTACCCCAATACTGTCGTCTGTTTACAAAATTTACGTGACTATGACGTGTTGTATACAAGTTTAGTAGTTATAAACAGTTCCACAATGCTATTCCATTTTTTTTTCGGAAATAAAATACAATCTTTGTTTTATATTACTATTTTATTTACGAAATTTGTACATTAGACACAACATTTAGCATATCATTTTTATTTCAGAAAATTCCACTCAGACATGAGGTAAAATATAGGTGCTACTCTCCATCCAATTTGAACAAGTGCCTACCAGGCTGTAAGAGAGCACAATATGACTGTAAGGCGTGTTTCCATATCGTATGGAAGAACATGTTATTTTATATGATTAGCCTGTCAGTTGTTACAAAACACTGATCCAATGTCTTTAAATTCGTTGATTTCCTTAACTGAACTGACCTGTAACTACTGAACTCCAACACCGGCGGATATGACGAAAATAGGACGGAATTCCAACATGGCCGCCGTTTCTATTTTTAATACAGTGACCCAATTCAAAACACTCTGATACTAACAATTTCATTATTTGAAATAATTTGTACCTTTTGGAGGACCAATAACAAAATGAATTAACGGTATGTACATCATTATATGGTTTTTCATCGTTATTATGTTGTATATTTTAAGTTACATTTTTACTATGACGAAAACTGGTCGGTCCACGCTACATGTATTCGTGGATTTATGTTCTAGAAAAAACGTGTGGTCTATAGAAGACACGTTTTCGTGGGGATGATTATTCGTGAATAAATTTTCCACGAAATCGACGAAGAATTAGTGTCCAACGAAAAATAATGCTTTTACAATTTTATGAAATATGACTTTTCCAATACCTCGAATATATTCTATTTTGTTGCCTTGACAAACAAAATAGACCGAGATCAAATAGATTTTTACTGGAGTTGACTGACCCATGATCTCCACTGTTTGCATAATTATACGACACTAAAGCTCAGGATCAACATAGTACAACAGAGAAAAACAAAACACTTTTTTCAAAATTTCCTTAAACTGATATTCATCAAGTTATATTTTGCTCGAGGTAAAGGGTAAAGAACTCCGTAAGTGTCTAACACTTTGCAACGCACCTTGTTACAAGAGTTTTAGGTAGTAATGTATAAACATTAGAATAGTCGGATTTAAGCTTAAAACCAAATTTTGCGTATGCTTAAAGAGCTACGGGCCTGAGTCTTGTGCGCAACACATCATCCCGTGAATGTAGACATGTCTGCAAAGTAATTTTAAAATCCATCAAGGAATTTGTCGCAGGGCTAGTTCCAGGAATTCAGGTTAGAATAATTTAAAAATTATGTAGGCAGTTACAATGCAGTTACAATGCAAGCAACTTGTCGCTTTGCTCGAGCCGTGAGAATGGAGAAAAGTGTAGTACTGGTTAAACTGGAGATTTGGCGGAACTCCCCAGCGGTTATTATTTTTTTTAATTTAAATATAGACATGGTTCATTCTGGTCAGGCTTTGGGGGTTGTGTGTCTATGAAAATTCATGTATGGTCAAGGAATTTTAGGGGTAGAGTGGGCCCTTGAATCCGCCAGTGGACAAAGTTATGGAGCGGACACGATTGTGACATCCATCCAGACAGAAAACACACAATCAAATGTATCCCTTACCACTTTTTGGTGGGAGGGGATTAGATATTGAAAAAAGAGCCTTACGCAGGTATGTTATAAGGATGTTACTTTCAGACGTATTCGTGCATTTTGATATGTGTTGTTCTGTAGCTGTTTGTATAGTTTCGTTCACGCAGAAACATTTTTTCTCGGCGAGCCCAGATGTGAGAAATTCTTCGCCCGACATCTCTCACTGCATGTAAATTCCACATCTTCTACCATTATATTTTCTGTGACGTAATTGCCGACGTCAATATTTGTGTAGCAGCCATCTGAAATTCGTAAAATTAAAATGAAATAGCCAGTAGCCAGTGTGACCACACCACGTGGTTCATGGTGTCATTTTAAGTTAACACGAAAGGTATATTTTCCATTATTCAGAGAGAAAAACTGCTGTAAGTATTTTATTTCTGAATAAATTTTAATTGTATATAAAGAAAACGAAGCGGAAAATTATGCACTACACATTGGTTCAAATAAATCTTTTGTTAGGTGTACAGTTTTTTCCTAACATTCTGGAAAACCTTACGAGTTGTGAAATTTTGTTTGCTAAAACGTAAAACGCAATGCTAATTATGTTTTCCACGAATGTTAGGAAATACTGTACATCTAACAAAAGAATCATTAGGGCCTCTGTGTTGTGCACAATTTTCTGCTTCGAATGCGCCATGCCCATTAAAATTCGTAAATAAATAAGTAAAATTCTGGCCACAATTTTCTTTTCCGAATCGAGGCTGCTTGTGATAGCTTAAAATGACCCTGTTTACTTAGGAAAAGCGTCTGGTAATTGACAATACCAAAGAAACACGAGGAACTGCAACTTTGCATGGTTGCCCTATGTAAATAGTTCCCTACAGCAAAATTTAAATGGGTGAGAAAAACGTGCAGTCTGTTTGTTGTCATATTAATAATATTCATGAAGTTCCTAGCGTTTCCGAATGCGATTGGATTGTTTCCGACTTTTTAGGTAATCTCCGTGTATATTCGTCAGCAGTTAAAAAGTCGGCGGTTTTTTAAGATTTTCCTATGTTCATATAACTTTGTTTCAATCTTTCGACCTTTCTGGAAATATTAATGCTGCACCCTATATCTTCACACAGTGTTTCAACATGCAACTTTCTGTCAAGATTGGTAGAGATGAATGTTGGACCGAATGTATCATTAAGATTTTCGTTATATTCATATACATGTAATGTCATTGTGTCTCTTTCAATATTTCGGCTTTTCTAGGAATATAAATGTTGCACGCTATATTTTCATTCATTGTTACAATTTTCTGCCAAGGTTGATAGGGATAAATGTTGGACCGAATACATCTTGATGGTTAAGATTTTACGAATCCCATTAATATACGCAGTATTTTGCTTCTATGGTTCTTATCAGTACATGTATCTTTAAAAGGACGGAGCGCTGTCCAAATGCGTCCGCTGTAGACGACGCAAGTTGACCTTTAAGTTATAATAACTTCTTATCTGATGAATGAATTAAGAGCTAGAATCAACGAAAGTGCTTGTACGAAAACATTTTTTTTTTAATTTTAAGCGTCACAAAGGCGCGACGAGGTTTTGTGACAGACCCTTGTTGATATAATGCGAGGGGATGTAATGTACTACTCAAAACTTCTTGTTCATTTCATCAAATGATTAAAAGCAGCTCGTCCACAAATGGTCAATGACTAAGAATATGGGTTTTAATTATATGTGTGTGTAACGTCTATCATACTTTAAAGTAGAATTATAAAACCTATATTTAGATTTTCTATTTTCCTTTGCCGTCACTTGGTTGATCACATTCACATTTCACACATACGCTAACTTCATAGGCTGAACTTACGAAAACTTTACCCTGAACTGGTGAAGATGCCATGTTGCGGAACGTGTCAAGTATACCGCAAGTACCTGCATCGGGGATACTGTATTCTATATTTAACCGAATGCGTCGAAGTTGCGTTTATGAAAATAGCGTTTTCCCGTGTAATGTAACCTACACTTGCAGTGTTTATTTGTCAGTAAAAAAGGCTTCACCAACATTAACCAGGGAGAGTGGAAAATAATTTTCTTAATTTTACCAATCTTCTGTGAACGAGCTACTTTAATAAAAGAACTGAAAAGGCTACTTTTGAAACATATTGCCCAAAACAGCCAAATAATAAATAATA
>JAIFHC010000719.1:0-50000 GCA_021229015.1 Solen grandis | reverse complement strand
TCACCTCTATATCGGAATTTAATTCAGTTTACCTATTTAGCTCTGGAACATCAAATTAAATAAAAAGATAACTCCTTTTTTGCAACTTTTCAATTATAGAGATATAATCGTTAAAAAATAATGTTACAAATGCAATCTGCATATGCTAGTTAAATGCTGGTGGTAGAGAATAGTTTTATTTTGACTATCAAATATTCAGAAATCATCATCTTCACATCTTCAAATATTTAAATGTTGTTCACTTTCGGTTTTAGTTTTGCCTCGTTGTTTATAAACGAAATATATGCACACTTTTATGAAAAGGGACTTGCAAAAAAACTTCGAGTATGTAATATTTGTTGCCTTTATTTCAAATAGATAGAACATAAAAAGGTATCGTATGTAAGCAAACAAATTTAAATTAGAAAACATTACAATACTAATGATAATGTATTCACTGATTGCTTCTCATTTCATTTCAATAGACACATTACACCTGACGTATAACTATGCTTGCAGCAGATAGCCATGTCTAATTAAACCAATGATTTATAATTCTCGATGAAGCTAAATTTATGTTTGGTCTTCATTACGATTATAGGACATAAAATATCACACCACTAATATTCAAAGAAAGTTCATCATCGATTGTTCTAGTCTTTTCTTAAGAAATTTCCGAATTACAAACAATTGTTGTTGTTGTTGTATTGCTTAGAAGACCAGATAATGTATTGGTTCATAGCATGTTCCCTTCTTGCCTCATTCTATGACAACAAATTCCATTTAATAAAAAGATCACGAGAAGCAACCGGAACACAACCAGGGGAATTCATTATATATATATGAATGTATTTGTGTGTATGTATGTGTGACGGATTATCGTTTTTCTTTAGTACTATGTTATTTTTAATCGTATTTATATCAGACAAAAGGTATGAATGTGAAGGTTGGTATTATGTTTGTTCTGTCTATAATTGACTAAATGAAATTTGATCATAGGAAGAGATAAATGAAAATAGGAAATTGCAGAAATTCATTAATATATGTGTATCTGTATATGATAATGTAATAATTTATTTATGCATAAGTGTATATCTGTTTTTCATTATTAAACACGTGAATATGAAATGGATTTAATTACTTGTTGGAAATCCAGGAGATTGGCTGTCAAATTTTTTAATGCAATTTGACCCAAATATTATTTCGAAATTATGTTTTAGGGCGTCGCCGAACGAGCATTTCCAGAGTGTTTTATGGTGTGCATACTGATTTTTTTTCCGTGGCCGAGATGGTAAAGTCGTTGACTTTAACACTCACTTAGCCCTTCATCGCGTGGGTTCGAATACTGACAGGGTCACTTGCAGTAGATCGTTGGTTCTGCCTGGATGCCTCCGTGCATTCGGGGTCTTCCTCCGCCTGTAATTAACTGGACGTCGCGATATGAAATACTGTCGAAGCGACGGTAAACTTAGATAGTCAAGTCAAATCATAGTTCTTTTTCTTTTTTTAATACGACCAATCCTCTTCTGGGAAAGGAATAACACTTACGTATTTTAAACGTTAAAAAGAATTTATCGATAGCATTATTGCAAAGTCAAATAAAAAAAATCCTTGGTTTTAGGATAAATACAATCTATATTGTTATTCTCATGACATTTCATAAGACAACACGTAAGTGTTGATGCTTACAAAGCCGCCCTTGTGATTGTTTTGAAGTTAAATATATGCAATAGTATGTCGGTCATGATGAAGTTATAAATGGTGGAAGACAAAGGGGTCCAGATTGAGAAACAACGCGACCTACCTACCGCAAATAAACGTTTAAATTTAACTGACCAATGGACCCGATGGAAGCATTGCTAATCGTGGATTCCATATTTAGCATGAAATTTAATAAAAGATGCATCAAATATACAATACCCTGAAACAGCATTCTGGTGGAAACAAGCATCGCATTGTGAATATTTTATTGTGCATCCAAACAAAATTTAGCATTGCAGCATTCGCAGTGAATGATGACTCTTGAATTATTCCTTCACAGTAGAACAACAAAGCTAATTGTCCTGAATAAACGAAGACATCGGTGCTTAAACATATATTTTCTAACCCTGTCTTTATTTGTTGTGGCAAATATATATTAATTCCAATTACATGCTGCATATTTCACACAACATACTTAGTTTTCTTTAAGACCAATGATAATTTGAAATCTTGCTCGCAGCTAAAAACGTTTGTATTTCAAAAAATTAGATTAGACAAGGATCTGTACCAGTCTCAATTCTTTGAAACATCGTTTCAACATTGTATCAACTAAACACCTGTTATTCGTGTTTCTTTTTTTTTTATCAAACGCTGACAACATTTTGAAAGTTGATAAGATGTAAACAGAGAACTCCAGTGATATTAATTTTTATTAGTTTCAAGGCATAAAAAGCCAACATGTTATTTGAAGAAATATTGTATAAGTTTTAGAATATAGTTGTTGTGACAAAAAATGCTGGTTTTAGTCCTACTATATTCACCTTGCCAAAAATAAGAATACCCCGTATTTGAATAAAGTAAAGTTTATTTTTGTTCGATTTAGAGGAATAATTTAATACCATATGTTATATTCATAATAATTCTTATGCTGCAGAAGAAAATTATGCTGCCAATACACATTGCAGAATTATTTTAAGAATTCCTTCTTAGAAAGAAAGCTAGTAATTATTCGGATTTCTTGTGTAATAAATCCAACGAAATGTTGAAGATCTTGCAATCAAACTATGCCTAACTCGTCATATTTTCGCCCAAATGTTTTCCAAAAGTTAGAAATTAAATTTGAATTAGATTAAGCTTGTCGAAGTGGTTCATTGTGTTTCAAAGGTTTATAAGTAACGAACATCGTTTATGTTTTCGCGGGCATTTTGCGTAATTTCAGTTGTTTTTATTCCTTTGCAATAAGATAAACATAACAGTTCCAGCTATTGGCCTACAAAACTAAAATTCTGAGACATTTTTTTCCGACTCGCATATCTATAGTACCGAGAAAGAAGTATCTATGTTTGTAATTTTTGATACGATTAGTGATATGTTAGGTTACCAAAATTCAATGTGCATATACCCAAAACTATTGTGTAACTCCTGAGACTTACCATGCGAATGTCTGCTGAAATTCTGGCTTCGAATTCTTACTTCATGTCTTACATGAATGACAAGGAAAACAAAATCTTGAACTAACATATATCTTTGTTTTAAGTTTGCATTAATGGTCAAAGTTTGAAAATATAAAACGAAAGCAAAACTTTAAAGTGATAAACTTTTGGATTACGCGTGCGTATTTGATTTCAATCTTGAACTGTTAAGAAAAAGGATAAAGGTAAACTCAATTTACATATTGTTCATTCATAGGCCATGAAATATCTTCAATGAATATATAAAATAATTCCGTGAGCAGAAATTAAAAAAGATGATCTGATGTACTACATTAAATTATCCTTGATAATGAAACTGATTTACATTAAATTATCCTTGATAATGAAACTGATTTACATTAAATTATCCTTGATAATGAAACTGATTTACATTAAATTATCCTTGATAATGAAACTGATTTACATTAAAGTATCCTTGATAACGAAACTGATTTACATTAAAGTATCCTTGATAATGAAACTGATTTACATTAAAGTATCCTTGATAATGAAACTGATTTACATTAAATTATCCTTGATAACGAAACTGATTTACATTAAATTATCCTTGATAACGAAACTGATTTACATTAAAGTATCCTTGATAATGAAACTGATTTACATTAAAGTATCCTTGATAAGAAACTGATTTACATTAAAGTATCCTTGATAATGAAACTGATTTACATTAAATTATCCTTGATAACGAAACTGATTTACATTAAATTATCCTTGATAACGAAACTGATTTACATTAAATTATCCTTGATAATGAAACTGATTTACATTAAATTATCCTTGATAATGAAACTGATTTACATTTTCTAAATCTTACCTACTTTAACTCATAATAACATATATATTTCAAATGATTTTATCGTACTGGAAATGTAGATATACCACATATTGAGACTTATACATGTACTAGTATTATAAATGGAATCCGTCATCAATGTTCTCGTATACAACACTCTTTCAAAAGGTCGAGTTTTCCAATGTTTTATTCTTTCAGTGATTCGAATAGTACAAGGAAGAAATACTAATAACCTACATTTTCATTAATTTAGACTTTTGAAAGATGAGAGAAGGATATGTATACATTCTATATTTTAACGTTATCCCTAAATGATCATTGTATATGGATATTTTTTCTGAAATTAAAGTTATTTTTAAAAATAATAATATATTTTTTTTTATAAAGATAAATTAAAAAAAAAGATATGTTTAGTGTATAATTTTTAGTTTGTCCGACAATTTAATGCAGAAATATGCAGAAACACATACTTTTACACTCGACCTCGATAAATCAGGTGACACATCAAAAAAAGAAAGAAAAGAAACACACACATAAAAAAAAACAGGTTGCGAAAATATTATGTGATTTTACGGATATTTTACTGTTATAAGCACAACAACAGTTTTAAGGTATTAATAACCGTTCCGGATAGGGTAGTTGAGTCATTGCAGGATTTATAAAATAACACTACCATTTCAACTACTGGAGAATTTCACGCAGTAAATCATCTCTACGACTCCTGACAGTCTGCTGAATATCAATCCTGTCAATGTGAGAATAAAACATCAGATAAAAACATGTTTGCAACGTTTTGCCTTTTGGATTCATAAACTGGTTATTGAATTGTTATGTTTTTATACAAAATCAAATGATATTATCCAACAGCATGTGCAAATATTTGAAATACAAAAATCTAGATTCGCAACAATCGTTAATCTTGAAGTTATGATCATTAAACGTGAACTCAATACTCCTGTATTTTAGTTTGTGTGTATGTGATGATTTTTGATTTTTAAACGGGATGACTATTTAACAGCATTCAGCAAGGACACAATGTGGACGATATCGGAACAAAATAATCCTTTGGTACTCAAAGTGGTCATTTACAAGATGTGAATGATAAGGAAGTTTTGTTGAGAAAACGTTTAGCTAGAAAACCTTTTCTGAAAACCTCATTTGTGCTTAGTTTGGAGGTTTCAGGACAGATCAACCTTTTAGAAATAAAGACCACATGGAAACAAGTTATATCAGGTTTTGAAAGTCACAGATTTTAGAATAGTATTTAATACTTGCAGTTCAAAAAGAAGCATTAGAAACTTACTTTTTCAAATGTTAAAACTATACCTAAAAACATTTCATCTGAAATGTGAAAACAAAAGTCTCCACTGCAACGACTTTGACAATCTTGACTAAGTTAAGACTTATCTTTTATATCGAATTTATTTTTGACTTACTTAGCCGGCCGATTAGAAAACAAAAATATAGATAAGTAAATATATATATAACCGATTTTTATTATTTAAAGCAAATTAATATCAAACAAGATGATTGAGCAAAATTAGTCCAAAGAAATACATAATCACAATAAACTTGAACACAATAAAACACCTATGGGTACCCAACACAACTCGAAAGGTGTGCTTAAGATGTACTCAAAAAGCATGCGGCTTGACACATCATGCAGTACCAACTTCTATACTATCCGACGCACAAAATCAAGATAGATCGGATGCATTGCACAGTGCATTGTAGTATGTTTCTTGAAGTCTAGTGAAAAGAAAGCGCTAACAAGATGGCGTCCAACGTAATCAACATCTATCTAACATTAAACAAATAACGTACTTCAAATGTAAACATATTTAACCAAAGAAAACTTGCTGTTTTAATGCATTTAATGAACAATCAAGTAATATTGAATTCATTTAAAACTGAACACCATGCCCGCCATATCTGTTAATATATTAATGCCCAAACCGACACTTTTTACATAACACAAAATAACATACATTTATTAAGCATATACAGCTCATAACATATTTATTTAATACATATTTTTCACTTCAATTGCATGCAATGATAGTTTTAACAACAAAAAATATAATATGCGTTATACAATATTGCGTTTACAATATACCTTTGCATAGAAATAATCGGAAAACTTCCTACCAAGAAACGCCTTGTCTATGCAATGCATCCTTGGGCTTTAAGTACTATTTGATGGCAAACTCTGACTAAGAAGTTAAATTTCGAAAGTGTCCAACGAATTAAGCCGGAGCCTTACTTATTTAACCCTCTCAATAGAGCCGGGCTTATATGGGACGTAAATCGGCAGTGTCAACTAACCATGAGCCTTAAAACCAAAACCGTATGATAAAAACGAAGGTTATTAAATATACTCTTAAATGTTCATGATATAGTTGATTTGCTCATTTTCACAATACTAGTGTCTGCTTTCGGCTTGAACATATACACCACTCCACAACAATAGAATAAATGATTTAAAAGGATAATCTTAAAATAATATTTAATTACGAACAAACTGTTCTTGAAAATTATGAGTTAGTAATATCCTGAAGTATATTTTATTATATTCTGGCGATGCATGATGTTCTGTATGGACCTTTTTCTCATAAATGTTTACCGTATATCTAGCTATTAATGTCATCTAAAGTATCTAAAGTATGGACACCAGAAACAAGGAATTTAAGCTTTTATTCACTCGCTGCAACGGACATCAAAGAAGAAAAATGACATAAATAGCAACAGATGAATGCGTAAACAGATTGTAAATATTATATACGACTACAGAAATATCTTTTATGACATTTGATATTCAAAAAACATTCCGCATGGAAATGGAAATGCTAATTGAAAAACTGAATGCGTCTATTAAACCACGCTGATACCGGCTAAGCACTGGGTGATAAATAAGGAATATTCAAGAAACGGAAGGTTCAAGAGCAGCAATACTTAAGAAACGGTTTCTTGAACACAATGGACAAAATATACCGAGGGCAATTTTATATTATTTCGGTATTCAGAGGACGAGTGTGACCATTTTTAGGATCTAATTCAGTACATATATATGTTGATAATATGTGGTACAGTAATGTGATGTACAGTATGTTGGTTTGTAAGCAACTTAATCATATTCTAAGAAATATAATAGTACTTGACATCAAACGAACCACCGCCTGGAGGAATAAATATTCATCTACGTAATACGACATACGTATGAATATTCAATTTGCACGTTAACATTGAACTAAAATGTTTAGTTTAATCATAATTATTAATCAAATACTATATCAAAACAGTTCACAAACATATACAGAATAGGATTAAAAATTCCTTGAGATTTCTTTCATTAAAATGGTTGTCTTCATGTAATTTACTGTGACAACAGAGTTTAGCATAATTTGCTATAGAAAGTCAAATGTGTATGTGTGTGTGTGTGTGTGTGTACTTTTCCCATCGGTGATCTTTTTTGAGTTGCTAATTTAATCTTCAATTCTGTAACTACTTGCATTATCGATACTGAAGAAAACTGTTCACGTAATTACATGTATGCTATATAAATCATGCTTAAAGTGCATATTTAGGTAAATAAAAAAATAAGCATTTGCTTCCAGATTGCATTTATTTGTCCTTCATATAATTTCATGCTAAAATGATGTTTACTATATTTTTAATCTTGATTTACATTTAGAGCACTGATAGTCGTGCAGTGGATTTTATCCATTTAGATTTCCTATAAGCTTCAAATTTATTTCCCAGACAGCCAGACTTCATGACATAATTACGTATAATAAACACGAACAAGGATAACTTAAACAACTTAAGATAGCAATCTGTGGATAATTGAATGTCTTTGGGCTCTTTGACCGATGGGCATAGTCGATGACTTACTACTATTTAGGTCTTAATCGACCGTTGTTTCGATTTCGTCTGGTCACTTAAATATTTCATGTATTGAAATTTAGTAGGAAGTTGTTTGCCGTGTCCGGTAGCCGATAGGTTAGAGCGTCCGCCTTGGAAGCGGGAATTCGAGGGTTAGATCCCTGACTGCGACATACCTAAATGGTACTGGTAGCTCCCTGCTAAGAATATATACAAGAATGTTCCAGCACTGGTTGTCCCGGTGTCAGGATCCTGTGATTGGGTGTGATATCGTGCCACATGTATACGGCGTGGTTCTGCATTGTGGCAACACTTTTTCTGTTTCAAGAAGACATAGTCTCCTTTTAGTTGAAATACGACCGTTTGCCGAACAAACAAACAGACATGTCGATAATTATACCTAGATACTTCCTTGTACTGGTTATCTATTTCAATATATTAATAACTGGACTGGAGTAGGTGCTAACATATGATTGACATATGGTTACGGTCCTGCAATATTTTCAATTACTTAATCAATTTGAAATTTATTATATTTGTTTATGTAAGTTTTCTCTGCTTATCATCATGCAAATATAATCGCTAATAAACGATGAGAACTATTTATCATTTAGAAGAGATTAGACATTTTCGTTGAATATAGTATTACTCATTAATCTAGATATAGCTCAATACCAGCTTTAAACGTAATCTATCCATCATTAAATTGTTATTATAGTCCATCAAGTGATTGTGTGAATTTAAAGTATGTGCATTTCTCTATACTATGAGCTAAAAGGCCCATAACTCTAAATCAATGCATTTGAACTCTCTTTTCAACCATTGGAAAACCATGATTACATTTCAAATTTGAATATTAAATGTATACGCTTTTGGTTTTTAAAAAAAGTCACGAATGTCTATTAATTAGGATTATATTATCAAGCTGCATCGCCATGTCTTTTAATTTCGGATGGCACGAAGCTGATCATAATTTTGATAACGACTTTTATCTCATTAGATTATAGCTTATTTCCTTGTGTCCACAGAATAAAGGCGTACGACAGCTCTCGTCCATACAGCTAAGCATTATTTGTACAAAGCTAACTTAATTACAGATTTAAATTCCCCCATCAGTTCACTCTCGATAAGTTTATTGTCACGTGCAATTAAATTCTTTTGTAATTGAATGCGATATCATTTTTCATATCACAGTGAGGCCTCATTTAGGTGAAATCCCTAATGACTTAAATGCTATCTATGGGACGATTAACCCAAGCAAACAAAAATCATAATTTAACATTTCGTCAGTGAGATCTCGAGATGTCCATTATCTTCGACGTACCCCGCTTCCAAAATCAGTAAATTAGTCGCCAGTCAGAATCTTAGCAATTAATCTACTATACAGATTTTAATAATCTGCACTCTCTTACAGCAATATAGACAAGTAATTGCACGCGAACTCTTCATGATGAAGTGCGATCACTTTTATAGTAAGATAGTATATAACACTTTTTCGAATAAGTTAACCGTCTAGATCACATTTCCGTATAATTGTGTTTTTTTTTCTATTTACCATTCATCGCTATAGTCATCGTGGAAACTATATTTTTTTTACTTCGAATGGGAAGCAGTGTGTTAAAACATATACTTATTCCTCTTGGAACTTCTTTGTTTGGGCTATTCGCTGCGAAAATGTGAAAATTATATCACTTTGAGATGAAATATATTACATATTCACTCAAAACACACATATTTCCTTTTATCTTATGCTAATTGCTGCTACATATACGTACACATATACATGCCATTTACATGTAAAAAGTAGTCCCGGCAAATCTATATAACACACACTGTGAGATTAGAATCTTATCTTACTGATAGAACACAGAATTTCATCAGTTAGCATTAACTAGATATGTATATCGTCAGCAGCGTTTTCTTGCAAACCATACAGGAGTTTCTCGTGAATTTACCAGTAACGGATGTGGCGGCACCATGGGGACCTGCTAAGGAGCTGTAACCATGTATAGTATCGTTTCGCCCAAAGTCAGTATGTATAGTACCGTCCAATCACTATCTAAACACTCTTTAGTTTGATCTAGTTTTCATTAAAATGTGAATAATATATTTCAATTTATTGTTGTGCAAATAGCATCCGAAGTAAAAAAAAAACCTTTGTGCACAGAGTGGGACATAACGACGTATGTTTATGGTTTGGATGTTTCAATAAACCATTTCAAGATATGCGCCGTAAACCTACGTACATCAACGAGCATTTCTCGACAAAATTATGATGGTATCCACCTTTTTAGATGTGATCGATATTTTTTCTTTCTTATAGATATTTCCGGGTAGTAATAATTTAATATGTGTTGAAACATAGTCAAAAACATTATCATACTAATTTTGTATTCTTGTTAAATTTGAAAATATTTGTAAGATCATGTAAACATTCATTGTTACATACATCGTGGCTTGATTGATGAATTGCCCTTTGGGCTGCGAAAGAATGGAAAATAGTTTAAAACCATCTCCGGCAAATGACATTTGTACAACAAGAAACTATATCGAGAAGGAAAAGAGTAGGTTTTTAAAGGTTGTTTTCATTCGAAGTGAAGAAAATATACATATTCTCTACTCAAAATACATGTTATTTCCAACATGGAGATTTAAACAGAAAATACAAGGCCATTATATATCTCTGAACACTCTTTTGGTAGACCTTTTTTATTTATATGGATGCTCTTAAAGAAAAATAATATCGTGCACTGTAAAATGAAACTGTATTCAGCGTGGTAAAAATACAAAATAGACATATTAGTTAACTCTAATACAAATCGCACTCCGAACAAAATCTATTTCTGAAAGAAATAACACACTGGAATTATGAAAAACTATCTGAGTGAACACTTTATACCTAAACAAACAAACAAAAATAATAAACGATTATTGTATTAAAAGACACGTTCAAGCCAAACAGACTGCAGCATGATGCCCTATATACTCTACTTCCAGATATTATTGCAACTTGCAGCAGGCGAAATCAAATTATTATTGTATCATGTGTAGATAGTTAATGTCGGAACATTTTTATTTTGAGTGGAATTCATGTGTCGAATAAAAAGAAGCAACATGTTTGCTGTTAAAACACACTGCAATAAAAACGGAAATGTTATTTGCAAGACACCTGTACAAATATATTGATAAGCTTTTGACATAAATCTGTTGTTTTTTTTGGTCATGTTTTGACTATGTACCAGTACTAATAAGCACAATTCTTAGGGAAAAAACGCTTTCTCTCAACAGGAAATAAAGAAAAAACTCAAAGCAATCATAGACTTCTTCGATTGTTGTAAAAATGCAATTGTCATAAGATAGATAGACATTCCAAAGAAGTCCTCGATGCTGCAGGGACACGTTGAGTAATCAGTACGGATGACTCTTGACAGCGGTCAGTTACTTACCAGTCCCAACTTAGTTGTCAGACTAATCATTTCTCAACCTCTCCGTCTGGGGTTTCTGTGTGATCCATCAACGTGACCATATAGTATACTTTCTTTCACCTGGTGATATATATATGCAACTATCGGCACTCCTGTAAATTGTATTTTGTCTTGGTATCAGGATGTGTGCATAAAGCAACTAGGAATAATTTGCGTTGCCTCAATGCAATTTGAATTCATGTATTGAAACATTGCGCAACTCATTTCTTAATTTTGCATCGAGATAATGTCTTTGCATAGACCGATGTTATATAATTCTTTAAATTATTATGTTTATCAAAGAGATAGTTAGTTTTCAACCTTATCTTAAAAAAAAAAGAAAAAAAAAAAAGAAAAAAAAAACGTGTACATTTTAAGTACACGGATGACCTGATCGCTACTGAAATACAGGTTTAGTAATCAAAGAGTTTTTACTTGTTACATACGACTGTTTTACTTTTTTCTTAGCCAAATAGTCAACACATTTCTAGCTATATTTGAGGGTTTTTGTGCTAAAGTGAACCTCCAAATCGGGCAAAAATGAATTACCTCCCTTTCATTGCTCTACATATGTTCATTCCCTCTAATGCACGTTTTATTGTCTAGTTTAAAGTTAAAATAAGGACAGTGTTAACTAACCAACATGTTTTAAAATACCTTAAGAATGTATTGAAAGAATATTTGAATATTTCAATTACCTGATGTCATATGGGCGGGGAAAAAGAGTTTCATCATTCTTTATTTTTGTTGTGTGGTTCTCTTTTGCATCGGGCCCGTTACTTTACCTTACATTTATATCAGTTCAGTGCATTTGCATTATTCGAACACATTATTGGCCTAATCTAAACGATCTCGTATCCATATAACATCTGCGAAGGTACCTCTAGAGAAAGTTGTTGAAGTCGATCTTACGCCATTATCGTCATATTCTACTAGAATTTTTTCGATCGTCAGGAAACAATTTATAATTAGATGACACAAACTAATAATATTCAATACTTATAAGAATATAAAGATTAAATTAGATTAAACGAATAAAGGAACGCCACAGATGATTAAGCATATATAATGGACGCCAAGCAATTAGTTACATCAGCATCATTTTAATCGCTTGCTCATATGTTGGAATTATACGTCGATTTTTAAAAAATATTTTATGAAGGTGTATTGTTATAATGATTTAGGCTTTGATTTTGATTAGCATGAAGCTTTACATGGTTTATTGTTATCAAACCTAATCATGATTGTCGTTGGTACTTTCCGATATTATTTCGGAAGTTACGATTTTTTGTTAAGCCATGTAAAGTTTGCCAAGATTTCATCTCCCTTGCCAGATGTGGCGTTGATTGAATTTTTTCGTAAGAATAAGATGTGCATGTCACAGAGTGTTATATTCTTTTTTCAATTTCAATTTATCGTACTGGTCATATTCGATTGAGTCTTAGATAAACAAGCTAATTTAAACACATCTGATATTCAGTGTGGTGCCAATCGATCGATGAATATCGTCGAATATTCATCAAGCAGAGCAGGATGAAGAACAAATGCTTTAGGGCATTTTCATTGACATAGACAGAGTTATATGTCTGTCACGTCCCGATCTTTCATCGGACACTTCTCCCATTTAGTTGTCAATAGATTGTAATCACAGCGTCTCTCTGTAAATGCGCAACCCAACATCGTAGAGTGAATGATTCGCTGCACACCAATATAATTGTTTGGCTACAAACACATCATGTTTTCAATATTACTTCTCTTTTTGTGCATTCCTATTCCAAACTTACATGTTTAAATGTTTATTGGTTTAAATGTCTTGCAAATATTCTAAGCACTAATAAATTAACTAGATTTGTAAAGTTCAACATTACATTCCCTTGAGAAGGACTAAGTGACTCCTTCAAAATGTAGCTTTTTTGAGATAAATTTGTTTCCATAAAAATAATTCTAATACTTCAAATTTATTGGTTCAAGGGTCGCTCTCTCTACTTGTAATTCAAGTACAGCTACGAACGGTATATAATATGCTGCATTTTACATTTATTGTATAAAATATAGGTTAAAAGTGTCAAATTTTCATATTATTCATATGGGGGTTTTCTCTGCTAGACATTGTTTTGTTTTAATGATTTACGATATATGTTAAGTTGCCGTTTTAATATTCAATTGTATAATAAAGAAATTTATAATCTAATATTCTCAAAGAATAAGTGGAAATAGTTCCTTCTTTAAAGTTAAGTAGATTTATGTCCGAAGACAAATATCTAGTGAAGAGTTTTTCACAATTTCATACCCTTTCATATTCAAGCAAAAATAACATGTTTTATTTAACAACACAAAAATGACAATTCGTTGACAATTTTGATACTCTCCTGCATTTCATTGACTTATTGCTGTCAGTAAAGTCAAAGTCTAATATATAAGAATTTAATTTAATGTGAACATATTTATGCAGTTTTACTCTTCTTAGTGCCTTTAAAAGTGAACAGCATTGATATGATAACTGATAATTTACCAACAAACTTGATACTTATATTTATATGTTTTATAAAACAAATTGACAAGTTACGATACGACTGTATAAAAAAGCACGATCACACGATTATATCATTTAGATAATGATCTTTAAAGTTTTGTGTCTAGAGGTAAAAATGATTTGATAAGGCATAACATATTAATTAATATTGGATTAAAAATATTAACTTTCTTCATCACGTATTTATGTCCTATCAATTTATGTAATCTATGTAAATAACGTTATAAAACTCATATGAGTTTTGGGCCACGACCGTAAGCCTATGAATTCACTCTGATCTGTATTTCCCTAATCATTGTTCTCGTAGCATTTCGGACATGTTGCATCTGACAAGAGCCAATATTATCCGTTTGTGTTCACGTCAAATGCGGGTTTCCAAGATTTTTAATGAATTGTTGGAAGGAACAATCAGTCTGAAACACAGAGACTCGAAGTTCGATATGATTCGCTCCAGGCAACTTCAAGCCTCTTTGATTAGCTCAAATCAACTCAACTCAACTTTATTCAGGTAAATCGGTAACAAACATTTCCTTTGGCCAACATAAATATACAACAGTGCATGCAAAAATATAATATAAATGACATTCATAATTAATATACACTTTCATTGTAATTGAATAATACTTTACATTTAGTTTATCTCATCTGTAAATATATATATTCATACATTAACACGTACATTAGTTTAAAACCTACTATCCATAGCTCTTTTAATAAATTTTGCTAAATTTAATTGTATGTGTCTAGACTTAGATCTCATTAAATGAAGAAATTAATTTATTGTAGGGAATGACATACATTTAGACAAATATATAGCACGTAAATCTCTATATTTTGGACATATACGAATAAAATGAAATTCCGGTTCAACTTGGCCTTGGTTGCAGTAAAAACATAATCTGTTTTTTGCACTTATATTGTTATGTCTTCCAGTTTCAATAGCCAAAATTAGGAGACCTCAGTCGTAGTCTAGTCAGCATTTGGCTGTTTGTTCTGGTACTCTGCTTTGATTCTAACAAAATACATACCAGGAAACCATTTATTATTATAAGCCAAATTATTATATTGACATTCATAGTTCGCTTTGTAGATTTCATATGTAGCAATCAACATAAATAACAATTTGAAAAATGTCGAAAATCTTTCCAGGCAATCTATCATATATAAACAGTTATTACACACAGTATTAAACTACACTGCAAGTATACATGTGACAACAATTCTTGACTTTGCAGTAAGTTCATTCGACAGTACTTGGTTATCATACTAGGGTCAAGACTCGAACAAAAACAGCTAACTGTTAATAATAAACTGGGCAAGCCTTCCTTTTAAATGGGAAATTTTATTCCTTTAGCCTTATCTTACACTTGTGAATCCGGTCGCGTCTATATGGAAGGGTATTTCTTCTGATAAAATCATTCTATCAGTTCACCTATTGAGCTCTGATAAATGGAAATAAAATTAAAAGAATACTCTTTTTAACGCAACTTTTCAATTAAAGAGATATACTCTATGAAAAATAATGTATTGAATGAAATTTGCACATGCCAGTAAAATGCAAGTTGCAAAGAATATTTCATATTGGTTTTCGAACATACATTAATGTTATTAATAAATCATTATCCTCACTTTTGTAAATAACTAAATGTTGTTTACTTTCGGTGGATTGCCACTTTTTTGCTTTATAAAACGATACACATGCGTATTTTAAATGATAACTAAATTCATAAATGAAAGTTATTTATACATCGTCTATGTCCATACTTCAAACCTATAGATAGAACAGAAAAAGTATCGCATACAAACAAAATAAAATTTAATTAGAAAACATCGTAATAGCAATAATTTGTTCACTGATTTGTTCCCACATATGCATATTACACCTTCTGCATAACGTTTTTATGTTTTTAGCTCACCTGAGCACTTTTGCTCAGGTGAGCTTTTGTGATCGCCTTTTGTCCGTCGTCTGTCGTCAACAATTGCTTTTGAACACTCTAGAGGCCAGTTTTAGTCCAATCTTCATAAAACTTGGTCAGGATGTTTGTCTACATGATTACTTGGATGAGTTCGAAATTGGGTCATGTAGAGTCAAAAACTAGGTCACCAGGTCAAATCTTAGAAAAACCTTGTGAACACTTTAGATACCACAGTTTTAGCCTAACCTTAATGTGACTTGGTCAGAATGTTTGTTTATATCAAATCTCGGAAGAATACAAAACTGGGCCACATAGGGTCAAAAAGTAGGTCACCAGGGCAAATTTTAGAAAAATCTTGTGAACACTCTAGAGGGCTACATTTTTGTCCCAGTCTTCATTAAACTTGATATGAATGATGACTGCATAAATTCCCAGTTGAGTGCAAATTCAGGTTGGATCAAAATGTATGCCACTTAGTCAAATGTTAGAAAAACACTTTAGATGCCAGATTTTTTGTCTTTATGCCTAACACAGCCATCTTAATCAGGTGAGCGACACAGGGCCATCTTGGCCCTCTTGTTTTAAATTAGAACAGTAAATAGTCGTGTCTAGTAAGACCAATAATTTAAAATTCTGTATGAAACTAATTTCATAATTACAAAACATTATATATGTAAAATAAATATTCAAAGATATAGACATCGATTGTTCTAGTCTTTTTAAATAACTTTCAAAAATGTCTTTCGAGTTACAGACTATCGTTTAGAAGACCATCTAATATATATATGTGTGTGTGTGTGTGTGCCAGGATTTCTCTCTTAAGTTATCCTTGTTGCATAATTACCACATATAGGGTAAAAGGAAAAATAAGAATAATAAGTGTTAGCAAGTTTCTCAGATATTTGCATTGTAAGGAGACATATTAAGATACTTGATTATGCACGCAAGGAACGTTGAGGAGTTTTTAAAATTTTCGGAAATAATTTCGTATAATTTTCTCATTAAGTCTGAATTAAGCTTTCCCTAGCAGGTTTGACTTAATAAACAATGAAACACAGTATGACAATATAAGCCGTTATTTCGAAAACATACCCAGCAGTTATTGGGTTATAATGTAATTGCTTCTTTGAAGATGTGAGTTTTCATCAGCAAATTTTCTCAGATTACATAAAGTCAAATTATTACTGAATCCTTAATTGATTTAAAGTTACCTCTATGCATCAAACATCCAACTTCATTATTGAAATCAATTTATCATTCAAAACATTTGATGGTTATATGTAGGTGAAAACAAAATGACAATCTAGATATTATTTTCCTCACGAATACATTGTCAAAAGGCAAAAGCTCACTTACAGCTTATTAGCATAATTTACTTTCTTCGTATTGTAAGGACCGTTTGTGTTTATAATGAGTAAAGTGTATCTGACGCAAGGAAATAGTTCATCTAATCAAAAGAGAACTCGGGTATTATTCTCAATAATTTCGGTAATGTATTGTCTTTTTGACTATTTACTTAGTTTAGATATACACAGCAAGACATTGGTCCGTAATTTATGTCAATACCGCTATATAATTTAAAGTGCCAGTTAATAGGATGTTTGAAATTCGGCTGTAGAGAAAAGGCATCGCTTGACTTCGGGAATTCTTTAAGAGTCGCTATTTAGAAAATAGAGTATCCGTTGATAATCCTGCGAAATTTTCCATTCTGACATGATAACTAGATTGTGAAGTTATAAAACTGATTTAATGTTACGTTAAATATACGTTATTTCTGAACCGTGTATAAATCGGAAAATGTGTATGAATATCAACGTTGGTATTATTATGTTTAGTCTACAATTAACTAAAATGTAATTGTATTATTAAAGAGATAAATTCAAAATACGGAAACACGATTTTATTTGTAGTAATACCAAAATGCATGTATATCGACATGATAGTGTAAGAATGTTTTTTATGCACAAGCGTATATCTGTATTTCAATATCAATTAAGTGAATATGGAATGAACCAAATAATTGTTGAAAAACTAAGGAATGTGAGTGTCATGGAATCTGACCTAAATACTTTTCGGGTCTATATGTCAGGACTTCGCCGAACGTGGATTTCTAGAGAATTTTGTATTACAGTAAGCCGGATTTTCTTTCCTCCAAAAAAAAAATTAAGAAAACATTGTCTTTAGATCAAATATCATCTTTATCGTAATCCTCATGCACAATTCACGAAACAGTACATGAGCGTTGATACTCACAAAGCCTCACGCGATTGTTTTAATTTTAATGTATCTTCAACAGTATGACCATCATGATGCAACGTTCAGCAGATAATATTTGGAGGAAGACTACGAGTTCGAAGATGTCCCGTTGGAGAATCAACGCGACATACCTAGCGCAAACATATATTGATGTTTCGCTACATAATCTATCAGACTTACCAATGGACCAAAAGAAAGCGTTTCTAATCGTGGAAAACACACTTAATATTTTCAAGAAATTTAAATTATATATTTAATATATGGTATCCAGACACAAAACAGCATTCTGACGTAAAAATGCTTTGAATTGTGTGAAAATCATTTTGTCTTTTGTTCAAATGTTCTTTTAGTCTCCCCGTCATATATAGGTATGCGAGGGTGGGGGAGTACCATCTCTCAACATACCTTATTATATATAAACAGAAATCTACGAGATTAAGATTACAGACTAAAGGAATATACATATATATAATAATAATAATAATAATAATAATATATAAGGCAGTATTTGGGAAAAGGGGTCTTAATGACAAAATTTTCAAAAATGTGTTTTTTCTTATTTTTTTTAAGACAATTCATTCCACATTCTGGAAATGTTTTATTTAAACTGATATCTTGTCAACTTGCGAAGTTATGACCTTCTAACATACACAACCATTTGTGGGTCTCATTATTGTTTTCGTCAAAATACTAGGAATTCTGAAATGTTTAGATCTTGATATTCAATAAAACGAAACAGTTATCAGTATGTCTGTATTTTTAATACCATATTAGATACGCTGTAGGTGCAGTAAAACAGACTTAATTAAACCAAAAAAAAAACCCATAGTTACGCCAATACTGCATAGCAACCATAGAATGAATTATCAAAACGTAAAGGAAAACAATCAGAATATTGTATCGACTGTCAACTTACAGTCATATTTCAGAAAAGAAAAAAAACAACGACAAAAAACAGCCATTACACACAGTTATAACAATCAATCATTCATTTGTGGGCATGTAATGTCCTGAAACTGTTCACGGACGAACGGACGGAACAGCTCTAAAGAGATAAGCCTGCCGGGCCCGGGAAAGACCGGCGGCAGCTATCGGGAGGGGCAGCCGATTTTGAAAGCCATGGCACGCATCCTTCAACAAACGCATAGATGTTTCCTCCCCATCTCTTTCCTTCTTTACAACAACAATGCCTGGATTGTCAGCACTGAACCTGAAGTACTGGTAGCTCCTGAAATTATATAGTAACCATGGAAACAATATGCTAGTAATACATGTTGTATATATAATTATGCTCATTATACTTGTGTAATACTGAAAGACCCCTTTTTTGTTGTTGTTTCAAGTTTAAATCGTAAAAAGACAAAATATAGGAAAATATTGCATGTAAATATTATAAAGTTTTATCCTAGACTATATAGAGTTTACCTCAAACTTTTCACTGAGGGGATGACAGGTTCGAAGAACAGTTTCCAGTCTTTCCATTGCCACGCTGGGAATCGAACCGCCTCATTTGTGGAAGCTGACCTGTTGACAACATCCTCTAACTGGTCTATGCAATCATAGTCAGAATGTTTGTACTTCTGTTTGATCAGACCAAAACCACCATCAATCCTACACCTGGCATGACCTGGAATTAGCGTTCCAAAATCGGCTAAAAATCAAAATCGATGATCGGAAATAATAGGGCATTTCGATCACTCATCATCGATTTTTACCATCACATATATGTAGAATGTGACTTTTGACAGCAAAACCATTTAATAGACGAAGATACCATTAAAGAATGTTAATTACAAGAGACAAGAATTTGCATACTATGAATGCAAGATTGAAAATTAATTGGAAAAATAAGAATAAAATATAACTTTCATAAAAAAAAATCAGAAAGAGAGTAATTCTCGTGTTCATATTGTTTCTGTTTTTTTCCTTTCATTTCTTGGTACACATACTTTTAATTACCGACAAGGAGAGAAATAAGGAAACTCGATTACGAAGGAATACAATCGATGATCGCCGACTTCGGTAGCTTTCGATCAATCATCGATTATAACCGATTAATGTACTCTAGTTGTTGATTGCGACCAGTCATGACCCTCCACATGAAGTAGGCGAGGACGTACTTATTCTTATTTTGTCCTGAAATATAATATTAATAATAATGATAATAATAAATTATTTTGTTGCTTAGATAGGAGATACATACATTATAACTAAAGTTTAATGTTTATGTATAATTTGACTAAGAAGAATCATTATACCTGGACAATTGTCTGCATGGAAGGACCACAGGTCGGTGTATCAGCAGCATATGTGTCCATGGCCCAGTCAACCATACTTATCACAGCATTTGGTCCATGCGTTAGCGTTCCATCGATGCCGATTGTTTCTGACTCATCCATCACAAAGTTTAGTTGTTTAGGGAGCCAATCTAACCTGACACCAAATACATGGACCTTTCTTGGAGTTGTGAAATACAGTGGCCCCATCTGACGTCCATGGTGGGGTATTGTAACATTCTGACAAAAGTCGAATGTGATGTGGTAATAAACGGAGCCATCTTCATTTCCATTTAAGGCTTTCTGCATACATGAATTATAAAACTCCCTTTCCTTTTGTGCAGATACAATGTGCTGGGAGAGTTCGTTTGCTGAAGTTAACTTTTCTTCCTCTTCTCTGGCGTCTGACACCCTTTTCCTGAGTCTTTCACATATACCGCAAACATCATCCCTAGGTGATGCAATTCTAATATGTGGTAGACATCTATTCCACACAGCAACGAAAGTTGTGTATTTCATTGCTCTCATACCCTCTGCCAAAGATGTTTGATAGTCATTATATACAGACTTCTTTGTTGTTTGACAGTGTAGATAAATGATAGGCACATTGTCTCGACCTCTTGGCGCAGCTGGTTGGGGGAATCCATTCATGTCAGCAAAATTTGTAACAAAGTTCACAGCAGATTTGATTGTATCAGAGTCCATTCTGTGAGCAGCTTTGCTTCATTTGTTGCCATGAGTTCTTTGAGTAGGTCCATTTTCATTCATGTGGTGAATTATATTATTTAGAGCTTTTTTCCCTATCCCAATCATAGACATAAAACCACCTTGCACACGGGCTTCCCGTACAATGTTTATGTCCGTCTCAGCCGACACCTCTTCTTCCCCCTTTTTGTCTGATCTCTGTCTCCATCAGTTATTGATGCCATTATGTACATCTCCCTTTCCTCTTTTAAAAGTTCCCTCATGTTGAGATGTTGTTCAATGAGATCAGACAAACTAAACTGGTCAGTACATTTCACATGACAATTACATCCACGTTCCTCTAGGTTCTTTAGTTTCACAAGACCAGCATCTCCACTGCAATCAATCTCACAACTATTACCTGTAGCAAACGTGTCAGTCTCACTGGCTGATGAGTTGCTTTCCTCGTCGTCAAGGTATTCACGTATGCGCTTATCGAGATTGGCATCAGAGGCGTCCATTTTCTGTATATTATCATCTGCTATATCGACCACAGATGCTTCCGCCTCTTGAGATGCTTGAGGAGTCCTTCCGAAGTGATCAGACAGTAAACTCTCCAAGTCCTGAAATATATTGAATATGTGTAATGTCCTAAGTACCAAATGTTCATGTCTTTAAGAAACTACATGCTTTATGATGTGCCAGTTTTGGTGGACTGATTA
This sequence comes from Solen grandis, assembly GCA_021229015.1. Taxonomy (NCBI): domain Eukaryota; kingdom Metazoa; phylum Mollusca; class Bivalvia; order Adapedonta; family Solenidae; genus Solen; species Solen grandis. The sequence continues at coordinate 28,301 of JAIFHC010000719.1, read as the reverse complement.
AATCACTAGGTCCACACATAAGTAACAGTTTGGGTTTACAACGAAATTTAATAAATTAATGGTACTATTAATTTTTTGGTTCCCTAAATCATGAAAATTATTCATTATATTTACACATACAAGTCTTTGAACCTTTAAGAATAATATATCTAAACATGTATCTACGAAAGACTACGATTTCCTATCTTATCACAAAAAAAAAAATAATAAAAAAAAATTAAAAAAAATAGGCCAAACACTTGAAAAAAAAAAGTTATGAAGTTGATTTTTTTTTCTGAGTAAAAGATTATTTTTATAATAAAAAAACTGGATCGTGGATTTGAACTTGATTCTCCTGCGTGACAAGCCACGTCTCTGCACACTGAGCTATTACGGCTTATTAATTTGGAAGCATCATTTTTAGGTTATTATTTGTTGTATATAAAAAAAAGAAACCGAAAAACTCCACAGTCAATACGTACCGTATTTTTTTTAAATTTATTTGCATCGACATAATAAATTTAAATAATGTTCATATAGCTGATTCAAAAGACAAGAACACGAGTGTATCAAGTACTATAAATAGTGGCTTCATTTGGCAAACAACTGGCGTAGACTCAGACACATAAATTTAGTAACGTGTAATCGAAAATGTACCTCTGCATGCCCATATAAAACCAGACAATTTTTATATTTAAGTATTGTCGGTCTTCACTCGAGAATGCAATTTAAATGACACTCGTTGACGTTTGTTTTCAATATTTAAAGTTAAATGGTTTCAGGTTTTCGTGTTCTTCTTCAGAAGCAAAATGTAGATTCTTCATTGAAATAAGCATAAAAATAGAAAAGCTACTTACATCAAAATCACTGTTGATAACATCCATAACATGGTAAGCAAAGCAGTACACGAAGAGTACGCGAAGGCTGCTGGCTCAGTTAAAATTGAATTGAAACGTTGTAATTTTGTAAACTCTTTTAAGGTCACACACTTTTTACACAATGTTGATGACGTCAACTTTAAACACATTTTTCGCAACGTCATAAATGATGTCAATAAGACCCCTTTTCTCAAATACTGCCTTATATATATATATATTATCTCCTACACTGAATATTGTGTATGATTATTAACTTCAAAGAGAGAGAGGGAGAGAGAGAGAGAGAGAGATAGAGAGGATATAACATCATCTGCAAGCAGGGGTTAATCAATTATCATGAACATTTTTTGTTTGTTTTCACAAATACTAAGAAAAATAAACAAACATACATGCATACACACAGTTCTGCATCAGAATATCGTAATAAATATGCCTGACTCTTTTGGCTTTGTCAGTCATAAAAGATCTTTTATTTTTGAAAAAAAGGATAAGTTTACAATTTGGCTATATGATGAAGTTTACTATTCAGTTACTCTTTACAGGAAGTTGCGTATACTTTTACAAACATACAAAAAGATGAGCTAATGTTTCAATTATTGTCTTACATAAAAGATATTTAACATGAATATTTCAGTGTTTATTTGAACATGGTTTAGACTTTCAGCATTCGGTGTGGATAATTTACGATGGAAGACATTGACCCTTGAATAATGCCATCACAATACATTAGAAATAATTGCGCTGAGCGAACGACAACTTTGGTGCTAAAAGACACATTTTCTAACCTTGTCTTTAATTGTTGTCGCAAATGTGTATTTAATTCAATTACATGCTGCATATTTCTCACAACATACTTAGTTTGGTTTTAGACCAATGATAATTTGAAATATTGCTCGATGCCATAGAAGTTTGCACTTCAAGAAAGTTCAATTAGACAAGAATCTGTTCCAGTCTCATCTCTTTGAAAACATTGTATCAAGTAGACATCTGTTGTTCGATTTTATTTTATATACCAAGCGCTGTTAACGTTTCAGTTGAAGAGACCGAAGTAAACAAAGCACTATAGTAGAATTAATGCTCATTACTTGGAGACATTAAGAGCCAACATGCTGTTTGAAGCAATGTGGTATAAGTTTTAGAATGTAGTTGTTGTGAAACAGTTGCTGTTTTCGATTCTATTAAAAGAGGTATAATTAAGCATGCGTTTCAAACATATGCATGCTCAAGATAGGACAATTCGTAATTAAACAAAGCGATGTAAAGTTTCGCTCTGTTAAGAGGAGAATATTTAATACCATTAACTTTTATTTTAATGCTGAAACTGTAAGCAATACATTTTGCTGTTCGCCATTGTGGAATAATGTTTATTTGATTTTTTTTTGTCCAAAAATAAAATTCAAAACGACAAAGTAGTCAAGTACATTTTAGAATTTCTCGTGTAACAAAACAAATACAACATTGAAGATATTTTGAGTAATAGCTTGCAATCGCCCAATACACCTTAATTGTCAAATCCCCACCTCAAATGTTTCACAAGAGATGAAGTTGAAATCAGGACATCGTGCATTAGAATTTATTCGTCGAAGCTGTGTTCACCCTTTTATTGATTAAATCAAAACGAGTATTTTTTGTTTTTTGCCGTTTCTCAAGAAGATAAACCTTACAGTTCCAGGTAATGGCCGATGTACTTAATGTTTGGATGCATTTTTTCCCAATTCGCATGTATAAAGTACGGAGAAAGAAGTGTTTATGTCTTTTCAATTACGTCTTTGGATTATAAGTGATATGTCAGGGGAAAGGAAAGATATAATTGATTGCATTAACTGATTAGGATAAGTTTTTCCGCCTGATTACGCGTCGATGTTTTCATAAAGTGATGGACGTGGGTGATTTTGTTATTAACTGACTTGAAATTTTACCATAAAACTCTCTTGATAAGAATAAATACAAGAATGATTAATCTAATTTTCTCTCTTTCCTCGCAGAGTTAAATCTAATTCGAAAGATATTTGTTTGCGGATTGCAGAAACAAGCAAACGCAAAGTCATATTTATTCCCTTCTTACTTACAGTGTTTAAAACTGTTACAGTAGAATGCAAAAAACAAAACAAAATTCGTTACAATAAGGTTCCTCTTGGGATTTCTAACATTTTAACACCTCTCTCACAAACTTCCAAGATACCTATTATGTACAACTTAACAATTTCTCGTATCTCTTAAAAAGAAGAATATTGTTATACTTAAAAGTTTAATAACCAACGTCTATTGATTTTTGGAAATACGTATATATTACTTTTTAACTAAGTGCCTTCAGGTTACATAAAAAAGAACAATAAAAACATGAAAAACATAAAAGTACACTTTTAGATTAATCTTTGTAACAGTATTTTGATCACACTAGGTTTTGCCTTTCAGTTTAGCAATATCATTTTTTTTATAAAAATAATTTTCGTCTGATAAATTAGAAAAAGTTCTTTTGCAGACCTAATCTATATTCAAAATGGTTTCATATCTAAAACTTATATTTGCCTATATGAAATCTTTATTTGATGTATACAAAATGCTTAGCCAGTTTATGGAACTGTTTGGATTTCATATTCTGCACTATGCGAATTTAAATTCACTTAAATTTGGATTTAGACCTGTCTAGTTCACACCGTTAATCATAATAGAATAAGCATTTCTTGTATATATAGCAATACACATTTTGAATATTGTAGTTACTTTTAGACAGCCACACCAGTGGAAGATAAAGATAATCCCGTAGACAATACAGTGCCTTGACTCTTTCTTATTTACGGTTGTGTTTAAGTCACGGAGGTTATTTGACAAGTGGGTTTGTCAAACGTAGCTCCAGAACAACATTTGTTTTGTCTCCCCCTAGCTGAAAATCTGCATTTAAAGGATATGTAGCAGAAAAAACGGATGTACTAAGAGACTTACAAGATGGATTCATGTCGAAGAAGTTGATAGTCTTGAGGTTAATATACAAACCATTACAAAGAATGCATAAAGATCCGTCATCGGATGTGTGACAGGCATTTTTTTTAATGTAATTGTACTGTAATATACATATATCGCCTATCTTTAATTTAAGAGTAATCAATGCTGAGTATGAAAACACACACACACACACACACTGCTATTGTCGTAAATGATATATACTGATGAATTCATCATTGATATCAAAATAACAGTGGATGTTTAATTAACTCTACATCAGAAAATTATACCAGTCAAGCAAGGATGAATAATATATCAATATGTGACCTAGCAAAGCGTGCACATCTTTGTGTAATTGCGCGAAAGTACAGCATCATGTCTTAGAAGGCGGACACTGCAAACTACCAACGTGACTGCGACATACGATTACTCTGTGCCCACTCCCTCGTAGTGAATTCAAAGATCACTTTGATATACCGCTAACCAATGCTGCAATTCCGTTAACCATTCTGTAACATAATAGCATCTCTTGTTTCTCATGGGCGATGTCGAATTTAAGTTTTTTAACAGTATCTTTAGTGAAATATTTGCAATGTTTTAAGGTGTAAAAACAACATAAACTTCTATATGAATGACATATGGTATTGAATTTATCACAATATCCTAATGGATTTGGAGATGATTCTTATTAATAAAATATTTTAAGTGTAGCTACGATTGATTTAGAAGATTTTATGTTTTTAACATGTTGTTAAGGTTGCTTTGTAAATCATCTGTCTGTTAAATAAGGATACTTAAACGTAACCATGGATGAGTTAGCTAAGTTAAATTGTCAGGCATGTAGACTATAAAATGATAAGTAAGAAAAATGGGCGATCATCCCTTGAAAACTTTAAGGCATTATGTGTAAAATATGGCATGATTGTTTTACAGATGAAAACCAGATGATATATATCGTGATTTTGACTTGAATTACTGAAATGTTACACCCTAGTCATATAAATTAGTAAGGTATGGTGCTCATTTTTAAAAAAAGATTTTGTTATGGTGTTTAGAAGTAGTATCTTTATGGATGTATGCAGGTTCTACAAAGCTATGTGCTATGCAATTTTTGATGCTTTATAATCATGGCTCGCCTGGTAAATTTCAATATAAGTCAAAACATTCGATACTTGATATTATCTTCACCACAATAACAGCAGGCCTAAATTCAATGAAGAATGGGTGAAATAATGAAGCATATGTCAAACATGGCAGATATCACACACATGAAATTGATTTCAGTCTCTAAAATTAAAAATATTTGGAAACGAGAAAAAAAAATAAACAAAAAGAAACTGGGACTTTAGACATAACTTTTGAGGTTGAGATTTATTCATCATTTTAGAAATTTTGATAAAATTATTTAATAGAAATATGTGCTATATTTTCTGCATGTTCTTGGATGAAATGATGGTGAACCAAGATAATATCAATCTATCCCAATTAGTATTATGTTTATCGCTATTATATAATTTAACACAAAAACTTTTTCCTTTACACATGAACATTGTGTGTACAGCAAAGCTGGTTTTTCTGCGGTTTATTTAGTTTTGCTATTCTGTAAGTGAAGACATAACCGTAAATATATATTTTTTGGAAATTAAAGGCCCATTATATCTCACAATAATACACTTTCATGAGAAAGAAAATATAATAGGTCACTGATGTATTGTAGACTAACGCAAATGGTATATAATGTGCAAATAACTGCTGTGAAATAAAAGTTATACGCATTGAAAACGTTTATCGAATCACGCCATTTAGCATTTTGTATGGATGTCAAAATACCCCCACTGTTTACATTTTGCATTTACGAATATTCCCGAAGACGGTCCGTAATCGGAAATAATTTTAATTTGAAAAACCCTCAATGAATCACAATTTGTTTATCTGTAACGCAATCAATTTATGTACTCGTGTTTCGTGAACGGAAGCATACACAAAAGGTGTATTGAAAACGTCAACAAATTAACGAAAATATGCGGAATATGCAAATCAGGTATTTTTGTAAACAATTGAATTAAATTAACAAAAATGTAACGTTCATTTTGCTTTTCTGTCCGAAGAATAAACACTGCTTTTGGAAGAATAATGGATCTTTATCCTACAGTAAAATATTCGCAGGACAATACTCTCATTTTCCCTATAAATCATTAAAAATAGCTGCCACTGAGTTTCTGTTCATATCTACAAGAGTATGTCTACTGCTAGCAAGTAGCACAATTATACAACCAGCCAATATATTTTCAAACTAATTGTCGAATTGGTTCAAATTACAGAAAACGTTGCTAAGTGATTAAATCTTTGATTAAAGAACAGAACAGGTCATTCCTTTTATTTGACTTACACAAACATATAATCACATGATCAATGATGATGACATGTTAAAACGTTTAAAAACGTTTATAAATATCACATACATAAGGTGCTAAAAAATCGATACTTTCTATAAAGTAATTCGTTCAACAAACAACAAGGCCAAATGCTTTGTTACGCTTTAATTTCTTTACTGCAGATAAAATATGGTGAGTCTAATTCGTCGTCAGTATTCTCGAAAAAAACATTCAACCTCATCATTTATTGTTGTAAAAATATCATTTTCTAAGTTTGAGAAATATTAAAAAAAATGTTTTCAATAGTAATGTCGTTTTTTTTCTTATTCGTCCTGTTTTTACTAAAATATTTCCAGAATTCTTTAGGCTTTGAATGCTTCGAGTGATCATTTTTTTCTTTCGTATTAATTTCTTATAGTTTTTCTTTTCTTCCAATATATGCATTCTTCTAATATCTGTTTTACATTTATCAAAACATTTAGAGCATTATGGTATAACTGTTTCGCACGGACGCATTCCGCATCATACAATTCTGACTTCTGTGCAAGTGGCATGTAACTAAAACCCACGTTACAGTTATCGTGTCTAATTCTAATTTTAAACAATGGATCGACAACATCACGGGTGATATTTGTCAAATCATTAATATTTTAATGAGTTTATGGAATCACCGTCTCCAATCACAGTCTTATTATCCAGTGTTAAAAGATTAAAAGCAGGCAGTTTATTGCTAAGACCAGAGCGAAAATCGCATGTGTAATCACTGTTCCAATTGAATGTACTATCGGTCCACTGTGAATCCACGGGTGTTTTGATATTGCATGTCAGGGCAAACCGTAATTGTGTGTGATCACTCAATACGCTTAACTGGTCTACAGCAAAAGCTGAAATAAATGGAAAATCGTACTCTTTTGTGAGTAAATAGTCTACAACTGATGCTCCCTGATTTGAAATAAAAGTAAAAGAGCCAACATTACAATCGTCACCAATTCTACCGTTATCGATATGTACACATGTTGATTTACACAAGTCTAACAGTTTTCTACCGTAATTATTACACGTGGTCCTTGTGTAGTTTAATGATGTGTTTAAAACTTTTTATATCTTGAGCAGTCACTTATAGGTCTGATAAGACCGGTTGTATACTTTAATTTTATGTTATCTGTTTGAATATTTGTATTATGTGGATATAATAAATAAATAAATAAATAAATAAATAAATATCTTGATGTCAAGTGAGGCCCGCCTCAAGTACTGGCCGTGAACATAATCAGGATCATCAGTTTGCTCGTTCAACTGATCATGAATTATAAAATCGAGTTTTAAACAAACTCTTTTCTTGAAATCACCTATTAAATAAACGGCCCCCCAAACTATTAAAATGGTTGATATCATTTTCTAACAAATGATGATAATAATAATAATAATAATAAAAACAAACATACTTACAACATCATAGACTAGCGAATCTTCACACCATAAATAAATACCACAAATGTATATATCACGGTCTACATTAAAAGTTATGGTCAAGCTTAATCCATATAACAGTATTTTCATGTTATTTTAATACTTTAATGCCTTCTTTTAAAGACACTTCGTACTAAAGTGCTATACCACCACTACAACGTTTTGCGTGTTTATTTTGAAATTTTCTATAAAAATTAAAAGTAATATAGTCTGATATCTCAATATTTGTTGACGAATTTGTCCATGTTTCGTAGAGAAAAATAATATCATTATTTATAATAATGTTCTCAAAGTCAGGACAGTCTCTCTTGTCTGTGTTAACCCATTTACATTCCATGATAGGATTTTACATCACTCCCTCGAACCCCTAGTCCCGCACTAGTTAGCCATTAATGTAAAGCGTATCGTACGCTGTTCACGCAGGCTATCCTTCCTGCCTTGCCGCTTTCATCCTTGGCATCCTTGGATTTACAGTTAGCGTGGATTCGTGCATTAGTGTAAATGAGATGTATCATAGAATGATCTTCCTTGAGTTAACAAAAATGCCCGATGAAAACTTAAATTAGAGATTTAAGTATATTTACATCAGCAAGGTAGGCAAGCGAAGACATAATTTTTTCTGGGCACAGAAATCGCTGAAAAATAATCCGAAAAAAAAAAAGAAACATGTAATGGCAAAACCGTTGATTAATACAATCACTGAAATAACCCGCTATACGGTATATGAACGAAAAGAAAATATCAATGATTCAAAATACTATTGCTGTTGGGTTCATACCACAATACAATTTTCTTTCTTGCATTTTTGATTTTCAATTATCTTACAGTTTACACATTGAACCCTGTAACATTTACATGGAAAATTCAATTTAGAGTATCATTTAACCATTATCTTCAAATGTAGTCTTTACTTGCAAGTACAATGCCAATAGTTTACAGAGTATATGAGTAAATTAATTTCAAATCGGTATTAATAGTATTAAAAGAAACATTATTGTTATGTTAAAATTATTCAATTTATTTACTTTTGGCTTGTATCCTCGCAATGTATGCAAAAGGGAATTCACGATAAACAACATACATTAAAGTCACTGTTCCAGCAAATAGAATTGTTCTGATATATTCAACAAAAAATCGCAGATTAAATGAAACACAAAAATCCTAATAATAAATCCAATGATCAGTTGTTTTAGATCTTAATGCAATTAGCTAGGTAAGTAACACTTGACGTATAAAGATTGTATGGCCTATCTGAGTAATCCGATTGGCCGGCCTGATACGGTCATAAATGAGCTTAATAGGGTTCTGTCTTGAAAACGATTAAATTATATCACAATCATTGCTTCGAAATCGTTCTCTCCTTTTAAGGTTGGTTTCCAGTATGCGTCCTGCCCTCCACATTCTAAGACGCAATATGTTGACTAAAAAAGTTCAGTTCAATTGATTAAAGCAACTGGAACATAACCAAGGAAATATATTGCCACAGACAACATATTAAAATACTTTAACCATGATACAGTCAAATATAATCCATTGTACACATCGTAAGCCCTTTGAGTAGACACAGGTAAATCGATAGCAAGCGGAAGTGTTTCCAAATGTTTTGCACCGTCAGGAAACATATCAAAGTATTTGAATATGCACACAAGGAACGTTGTCGAGTTTTAATATTAATGAAATGCAATTTTAATTTTAGTAATAAGTTTTATTTAAGCAGTATGTAGCAGATTAGACATTTTAAACAGCAAAACAGAGAAATAACATTAAAGACATATATTATTACGTAAAAGAACATATATTTCAAATGCACACCGAAGCACAAATGGGTTATTATATAATATTTTCTTGAATGATATGAGTTTTATAACGTTATTTACTTAGATTACATAAATTGATAAGACATAAAGTTAATATTTTTAGTTCATCTAAATGACATAATCATGTAAAACTATATTTAGACTGATTAAACAAGAATTAGATTCATTCACATTTCCCGCATGCACTTACTTCTTAGGATGAACTTACGACTTTGCTACCTTTAACTGGTGAAAACGACATGTTGCGGAACGTATCCTTCGGGGATATCGTATTCTTAATTCAACCAAAAAATTTTGTCGAAGTAACGAAAATAGCGTTTTCCTGTACAATGTGACCTATACTTTCTGAGTTTATTTTCCAGGAAACAAAAACTTCAACAACATAACAACAGAGGAGCGTGTTTTAAGGAACGCAAGACCATTTGTCAAAATAATAACTTGGGGTGTGCCTGAAGTAAATAAAAGCCTTATACATGTATATTTTACATAATTTAATTATGATGATAAATATATTTATAGTATATATTATTGTTTAAGAGATAACAAACAGTTTTTTTTCACATCGAATTACTTCTTAATCTAAAACTAAATAATACTAATTTTATTTCTTGTTTGTTTTGAAAATTATAGTTGCTGCAAGATTTCAGTAATGTCGAAACGTCCATCGCTAATAACAGTTGAAGGAAGACACAAGGGTCCAGGGATTCATTGGGAGAATTACCTCTATGTTTTCTGCGGGCAAACTTGAATGGTTCCGTAAATGAAATATCGGAATGACTTTTCCATTCTCCAGGATGTATTCGTTGGAAGTATTGCTGAACGTTGACAACATACTCCAAAACGTTTATGTATTTAAATTTTATTATTTTTGCATTACAGTATCCAGAATCTAAAACAGAGTTCTCTTTGCAAACGAGCGTCGCGCTTTTTGAATATTTGATTGTGTATTCAAGCATTGTTTAGCCTTGCAGCTTGAGCTTTCAATAATTTTCGCCTGAAAACGTTGAACCTGGAATACTGACTTCACAATACAATAAAACTAATCGCTTTATAGGAACAAAAATATAGGTGTTAAAGGACACATTTGCTGGCTTTGTGTTTTAATTGTTTTCATTCATGTGAATTTGATTCAACTGAATTCTAGACATTTCACACAACAGATTAAGCTTTAAGATCTATGATATTTTTTAATATTGCTTTAGTCCGTAAAGTTATGTAACTAGTCACACCTTAATGCACGTTCTTCAAATTTCCGAAAAGTCAATGCTACAATTATGTTTTTTTTTTCACATTTTTCATTGTAAATTGTTAAACAGATATTCAATGTAAAGTTAACAATAAATTGTACTTTTATGTTGCTTATGTCGTTTTTCATATGTCGGGTATTTTAAAACGCTAATCACCGGGACATGCCTTAATGAGCGTTGGAGTTGGAATGTTGTTTTATCACTTCATTGAAAATACCTTTGTAATCTCTGAACTATTTACACTTAAATATTCACACCCATTGCAGGAGTTAGGAGGTTACGTTCCGTCAGACCCATAACACCGGTAACAATAACCCGAAACTTCAGTTGAGTATACTACTGTGAAGTAATTATTCATTAAAGTGTACATAGCATCGGTTCTTTTTGATATTATTTTTTCAGAAGTTACCAATGTTCTGTTTAGTTTGTCACATAAGTAAGAAATATCACTCTTGCCAGAGTCAGCTTCAAAGAAACTTTTTTGTCAAACCTAGATATGCATGGCATACTCTTGTTTTGCTTTTGTATCATCTTTCTGTACATTTATGTTATGATTTAAACCCTTTTAGAATAAGCACTGGTCATATTCAATTATTAAATTATGAATAAGAAAATAAACCCAGTTAAAATAAATCTTTAACTTCATTGTGCTAATCGATGATTATAGTCGGATACTCGCCAATTAGAAACAAGAAAAATGTTGAAAGTCAATTTTCCTGACAAAGACATAGGCTAGCGGTATTAGTCTGTCGCGTCTCGATCCTTTATCGCAAATTTCTCTTTTAGCTGTAAATAAATGTAAGTTATCACGGCATTTCTCTTAATGCGCAGCACCACCCCAGTGCCTGAATGTCTCACTTACCATTGATTATATTGATTTGCTGCAAGCATTTTATGCTAAACCTCACTTAAATCTTTGTTAATTATGTATTTCAAATTTATACAGTAAACAAAAGAAACCTTCAAATATCCTTGATCTGCCCCCTTTTTTCTATTATCATTTAAATCTAAAAATGAAAAAGTGAATGTCACTTTTTTAGAGAGTTCGTATCTATTAATAAGATGTAAAACTCTAGTACTCCAACTAGATAATAAAGTAGAGCAGTCAGTAATATATCGAATTCCACAATTTATAAAGGCTTATAATGTTTGTTTTTTCTCACTATCGATACAGGATTTTACCTTACCAGATTAAGGTTTCTTTTTTCATTCAAATGGTTTGTTCATGATAACTTTTGCTAACTGTGATACACTTGATGCCATGTTTAATCTCACTTATAAATGTATACTGTAAAGAAGAAGAAAAGATCATGTTTGGGAGTTGTTTTTTTATTTCAACATTTTCTGTATCAAGTTAAGATTTCAAGAATAAAGTCGATATGATAATGTATAGAGAAAACGTCTGATCATCCTTCATGAACTTACCGAGAGTATGTTTAGATATTGTATTGATTTTCTATAGTTTAAATATAATCTGAATATATATAAATTAATAAATTGATTTTCGTGCTAGAGGCAATTTTCATTCCTAAATTTGCTACACTTTTATTCCCATTCAAGAAAAATCTATGTATCTCAAATTATGAATCAAGGGTTAAGTTATTGTTTTTACAATGACAATTTTTTTACATTGTTTAGATGTAATATATTTTTAAATGTTTTCTGGTGCAGACAATCTTAGTGCTGTGAAATTATTGACATATTATAATCATGGCTCCTGGAACTTGTATATATCCATCTCAATTTAAGCAAAACAATACGCTACTTAATAGCATCCTTTTCATATTTGCAGGTATGAATGTGATAAAGAATGTGATAAAATAGTTAAATGAACTCTTCTAAACAACACCAATGCTAGTTTTCACACACTAGATAACGTTCTGCATTATTTTAGTCTCAAAAAGCAATAAAAAAATTTTTTTTTAAAAATAAACAATAAAAAAATAAAATAAAAAAAAAAAAAAAAAAAAAAAAAAAAAAAAAAAATCATTCGTAATTGAAAAATGGATTGGGTCCTTAGAAATTGTTTTGTTTATCAATGCTTTTTAAAAATAGTTAATGAGGAAACTGTTTTTGACTCTATCCAAACAGTACTTATTTAAGTGTTTTAGAAAATAACTGATATTAATTGTATCGTTTTGTGATAGCGGCAATCGTTCATATATTCATTTTTGCTGAAACTTGAGTTATATGCATTATCATTTTCGTATGTGTTTTAATTATATACAGTTCTATCTTTATAATAGTACAATCAACAACAACTAGATTTCATCTTACATTTTTAGTACTTTAAGAAGAGTTATAAGTATCGCTCTGTATGTAGTTTTAAGGATTGAAACTCTAAAACTGATTAATCTAAATGTTGACATTAAGTTAAATTCGTTCGAAAGAAAAAAAAAATATTCATTGATTCAAAATAGTATAACTGATGGGTACATTGTTATCTGTAAATACAAACTTCTTTTTCAATTATTGTTTTTTACACTTGTGTGAACCCTGTTACATTTGAAATTAAATCATCGGATGTAATGATTCTAACAATTTACTTATTAAGCTCTGACATGTGAATCATTCTGAAAAAGTTGTCGATTTCAAGATATTGAAACTGAAGAGTTATAATCATGTTTTTATGCTTCCAATATAGATTATATATGCCAGAATAATGCCAATAGTATACAAGAAATTGTATTTATTATCGTATTTATGTCATACAGAAACCATTTTTAACTGGTTCAAAAAAAATTCTCGAATACATATTTGTAAATAAAAATAGATTTCAATATGTTTAAAGTCAATTTTGTAGTATTGATTGTAGAAAATAATCGCATCGAATTAAAACTGTAAACAAAATAAACACTGTTCAAATGAATCACTGATCCTAAAACAATTAGCTAGACAAGTAACACCTGGCGTATAATGTGGTTATGGTTTGATTAAGTTGTCTGATAGGACCAAGAAATTAAAGTCGTTAAAAGAAACTACATTTATGTTCGGTCTGAAATACGATTTAATCTATCACAATCAATGCTTCGAGATATTTTAACATCGACTGTTCTAATCCGTTCCAAAGAACTTCCAAATAATTCCTTGGGGGTTACAGCCTATACTTTAAAGGGCTAGATAATGTATTGGTCTCTTGTATGCTTCCTGTTTGCCACAATCTAAGACGCAATATGTTGATTAATAGAAGTTCCGTTTAATCAAATAAAGATGTAAAGCAACCGGGACACTACCATAGGAAAGCACTGCCACTGGGTATTTGTCTTAATATTTTGCCCACGATACAATCAAAATTTATTCTGCTTCATACTTTTTGTAGATGTTTATCTTCTAAGAGTTAAACTTTCTGAATAACATTAAGAGGGGAATAAAGAATAAGCATCGTTTTAGACTTTCTTGTACTTTTTCAACCACTTCATAAATAATTTAAGCAAATTGCTTGCTATTTCTTTGATATAAAAGATGATATTTCATACAAATAGGCCAAAGTTAACATCAGTATCAATCCATGGTGCATAATAATTACATATTGAGTAAAACGTTATATATGATAAGGTTAAGGGAGCAAAACTATTTTCAAGATATTTGCATTGTCAGGAGACACATAAGAATACCTTAATATGCACCCAAGAAACGTTGAAGAGTTTTAACACAGTCTTAATGCATTTCGTATAATGTTCGTATTAAGTTTAAAGTTAGCTTTCTAACGCAGGTTTGACTTGATAATCAACAATACAACAATATATATACATATACAAAGTTTACTCAGATTACAAAGAAAAGAGTAAAAATTGATACGGGATGTAGAAAAATCATTCTTTTTAATTCAAAAATCAATATATATTAATATATAACCACATATACACCTGTCCAGAGTAGTTGCGCCCAAGTTTTAAGATGTTTTTGATGATTTTTACAAAAGAAGGGAGTTACAGTTTGTAAATTACTGTTTAATTGTGCAGGAAGGTACGTTTGTTGGCTAGCTATATGCTGGTCGTAAGAACTTTGAAGGGTAATGGTGTAATAAGTAACTTTATAAGCGCTTGCGGAACTTGTGTGCCGGCGGATTCTTACTTCGATACCGTTTTGTGCATATTCACCGCCTAAAAATCTTTATCTCGGGTTTTCGCGAAGGGTGTTTTTGAGGACTTTGGACTGGTAAAGGGTGGCAGAGGGAAGTATAGCTGATATGGCTGTCGCTAAAGACTATGTGGATTTTGTTTTTGGTAAAAACCGGGTGAGTAGGTGTCTTACACCGAGTATATCAAGGAAAAGGCATCTCAGTGTGGATTATAACATAATAAATTATGCAAATAGTAAGAAAAATAAAAAGGCTTCAGGAAATTATTCAAATATAGATGTAGCATCTGGTAAAATAAATGCAGAAGCAAGGTGATCCCTTTATGGAAAACCCCCAGTAAAATGAAAGACGAAAGATGTGACAGTTCATTAAGAAAGTCAAAATTCGATAAACTCTCAAGCTTAATAGTAAAATTATCGGATGATGTAAGTTGCTTACGTTGCAATATCAATGACCGAATTGACAGGCTAGAAAAAAACTCATAGAACTAAAATGACTCAAAAATATCTATTACGTTAGACAAGCATATGAACAGTGAGGTATCTCGTTTGAAAATGAACTTTCAAAGTTAATTGCAGTCATTTAAGGATGAAGTGTGCAGATATGTAAAGGTGATAGAAGGGAAAGTGAGTGAGTAAGGTGATGTAAGTAAGAAGCATAACTTGAACTTTGTTATCCGTGGTCTGCCATTTTATGAAGGAGAAAACTTTAATGTCAAAGTGAACACCATGATAAAGGATTGAATTAGTTTACAAGATATCTGTGTTATCAGCACAGAAAGGAAAACTTCTGACACTTCTGGTGTGCCTGGAATGGTGATTGCAACTGTGCAGTCGGCCAATGATAGAAAAACAATTCTGGCAGCCAGATATAAATTGAAGGACTCCCAAGAATAAGAACAGACACCAGAGCAATGTTCTATGAACAGAAGCTTGTCAATGCTTTGCGTGATACAGGTTGTAGCATTCAGCTTCGAGGTAACCTGGTAGAAAGTGTTGATCGCAGTAATAAGGGTGCAGATGTATAAAAAGGGCTTGGTTTGAAAGATGACCGCAGAACGGATGACAGTTCTAGTAGGGCACTTGAAGTCAAATGTTGATAACAATCATGAATATAGTGACAGGCATTCTTCTTTTGTTAAAAGTGGCAAAAATGGCTACAACAGAAACTATATTAGGCATTCTTCTAGGGTAAAAATGAGTATTTACACAATGATAGACATGGCTCTTCTTCAAGGCAGAGAAAAGACAGACAATGATTACAGACGAGGCAGGAATTGCGGAGCTAGCAGAGGCAATAGCAAGGGACATCACTCAAGCAACCGAAGAGGAAACACAAACAGAAAACATTAACTTGTTGGAGGTTTTTTGGAATTTGAGATAGTGGAGTGTGGATAAATTGTCAATAAATTTTGTCTTAGGAAAACATGTATTGAATATTTAGTTAAGGATATCACTGGTATCGCCGAAAGTCATTTATTAGGCTCTAATACAATTGACATTGATTGTTTTACTTAGTTTGGAAAAAACAGAAAACATATTCATAATAATGCTCGGAGTGGGTCTAAAAGAAATGCATGAAAAATTGCCATCCAAAATTGTATGTGTTAATGCAGGTTATAGAAAGCGTAATAGGCATCTAAAGCCTTGGTGAACTCAAATTCTGACCGATATGTTTAGAGGTTTGAATATTTCTGAAAGGAAATGGTTAAAATTTAACAATACAGCACAGAAAATTGTATTGAAAGAACATTATGTTGCAATAAGAAAATGTTTTGATAGAGAAGATCAACGTTTAAAAGATCCTACTGGTAAAGATTACAAGCTGATATGTTGTCTAATTAAAAAAAAATGATCAGAATTTATTCTGGAAGGATATTGGAAAAGTTGACATTGGAACAGGGCATGGTAAGTCTATACCGATACAAGCTGTACTTGGTGATGGTAGTATATCTAAAGATGTCGAAACAGTTCTTGATAAATAGAAAAATGATTTTTTGTAACCTCCTGAACAAATTGTTGTTCTAATTTTCTGATTCAAATCTTGTAAATGTAACCGTTTCAGATCTTGATGAGAATATTAGTATTTCTGAAGTTGTTAAAGCTTTAGAGGCCAAACCACACAAAGCTGTTGGTATTGATCAATTTCCCGCGGACGATTTGAAAAACGATGCATCTGTTTTACTTTTACAAGGTTTATTCAATGTTTGTTTTGAAAGACAAAAAAGATCCTTTATCATATCTCGGTATAACACTAGCCTTAGCAATGTACAGAATATATGGCAGCTTTTTAAATGAAAGTATTGTAAAATGGACAGACAGATGATAATGGTCTTATAGATGAGGAACAGAATGGATTTCGAAAGAAGCGCATTATTGTGGATCATATTTCTAGTTACAGTAATGTTATTGAAACCAATAAGAAAAAAAGTCTACTTTCTTCATTTTCATCGACTTCCGAAAAGCTTACTATTCTATCAATAGAGATCTACTTTGGCATAAGTTGTATTATCTTGGGGTGTAGTAAATTTCTCTCAACTCTGAGATCATTATACCATAATATATCTTGTTGCTTACGTGTTACTGGTAAGCTGACCAAGTGGTTTAATGTTATCACAGGCGTCAAGGGTACTCTTTATCAGCTATTCTAATTAATAACTTTATTAATGACCTAGCAACATCAATTAAAAATCTACAAAAAGGTGTGAACAATGAACTTGACAATGATAATTTATGTAATTTATTGTATGCAGATGATATTGTTTTAATTGCTGAAAATGAAAATGATTTGCAATCTATACTGACTGTTTTAAATGAGTGGTGTATATCTAATGCCATGTGTGTTAATACCAGTAAAAGTAACGTTGTACATTTTAGACCTCTCTGCAAAGATCAGATTCTGTCTTCAAGTGTGGACAGTGTATCTTCATATTTATATTTTGGTAGTACCCTGACAGAGCATCTAGATTTTAAAATTACAGCAAAGGTTTTTGGACAAAGTGCTGGTCGTGCCCTGGGACTCATCATTGCTAAATTAAAAGTTCTGGTGGTTTACCATATGAAGTGGTACGCTAAGTTATACAATGCATACGCTGTTCCTGTTATTTCATACGGAGCAGCTGTTTGGGGTACAAAGTTCATGTCATGCATTTATGCTGTTCATTCAGCAGGAAACATAGAGCATATGCATACTATATATTTTAAGCGAGTTTTAATGTTAAAAGATGTACACAACATAATTTTGTGTATGGAGTATTAGGTAGATCAAAGTTATTCAAAATATAATACTGGTGAAAAATAATTTGTTCAAAATGAAATTAAATACTGTGTCATTGTTTGTAGTGTATTAATGAAGGATGCTGAACTTTTCCAAAGAAAATATCATGGGATACATTTGTCAACCCTATGTTATCTAGAATGTGTTTTCTTTATGTTTGACCAGCTCAAGGTGTTGGAAATATTGAACTATTTCTAAATATTTTCAAACAACGTTTAAAAGACATAGACATTCAATCATGGAATGACAGATTACAAAAAGCATTTTTACAAAGAAATTATCAAACACGAGTTTTATTTATCAAATTTGTCAATATCGATATTTAGAAATGCTATGTCAAAATTATTATTATCATCTCATAACTTGGCTGTGGAAACTGGTAGATGGCATCGGCCAGCAAGTATTCCTTTGAATAATTGAAAATGTGTTACATGTAATATTGTTAAGGATGAATATCACTTCCTGTATTTATGTAAGCTTTGTATCAATTTAAACAAACAATATTTACCTCGATTGTATTGATTTTACCCGAACATGCACAAATTAGTTAAATTATTTTAATAAAAAAATGAAAATACCATTTAGTGTTTGAAATTATATTTTGCCCAATGAGATCATTCCATTTTTCAAATTTTTGTCTCCATTTAATTCATTTAATCGGCATAAACTTGTCACTAAACACTATTCCGTTAAATCAGCTGATCAGTTTAAACCAGCTTCAAGCACCTTCAGTGCGCATGTGCGGCAAGGTGTGTCGAGAGGCGGAGCTTTATGTGTTTACCAATATCACGCGTGTGTAATGTATTACAGGGTTTTCTGATGGGGACGCATGAAAATCGATATAAAAGAAAAACACAACATCAATATTGCCGTAGATAATAATGATACAACATTGAAGATTTTAGAAAATAAGCAAAAGGGTCTGACCAAAAGTTCTAACAACATTAGTATCGGCCATCTCTTTGAAAGTATTTGTATAATATCAATATCTACATATGCTTACATAAAATAGAAAAAAAAAAAAAAAAACCAATTGCAAAACACAAAATAACATATATATAGGTGCAAATAAATGAACCTTTACTAAACAGTATAATAATATATATCTTTCAACACTTTTTTGCCGAAGAGATCAAAGTCGGGGTCCGGTTCAATGCATATTTTCAGCCTCCCCGAGCGTAGCTCTACACAGCTAGAGCAACGCTTGACCTTTGCATATCATGTTACATTCAAACATGTTCATGTAATTAGCCGGGAAACACGTGTAAAGGGGGATCACAAGTAACAATACATATTTGGAATGTGAGACTCCGTTAAGTTGCAAAACATAATTTCAAACACTAAGTAGGTTAGTGTTATTTAGTAAGCATTAATTCCATTAAATCGGTCGCGCGGCTGCTAAAAAACACTATCCTATACTTAGAAATTGTGTGTGAATATATATTCAGTATTGTTTAGATGTACATTGAGCATCTGTTAATGAGTGTACATCTTAAAGTAAATAATGATTTTTACCAGTCTAAATAAGTGCAAAAATGTATGAAATGCATATCTGTCTGTTGTTCGTGTTTTTCTTCTTTTCCTTATTTTGTTGACATTTAGTGCTGAAAACTTTCCGGTTGAAGAAATCGTGGAAAAGAAACAAAGTTTTACATATGTAAATGGTGTAAGAAGATAATATACTGCATACAGGAATATGAAATAAGATAAATAATGTAGTTGTTGTTAAATACTTAATTATCCTTTAATATTATCAAAAAGATAAACGTGTTTTAAACATGCATGCTTAAGATAAAAAATATCGATAACTTACAGAGGCGATGTCAGTTTTCGCTCGATTAAAGCGATGATTTAATTTCATATTCTGTAACATTAATTCTAGTTATGTAGAAGAAATGCATCTTTCATTAGATATTGAAGAATAATATATATATATAAGCATCATAGTTTATGGTAAAAAAAGGATTCAAGAACTGGAAAAGACAAAGTGGTAAAGTACATATTACATTTATCACGGAAAAACAATAACACAATAGTATTATTCCATTGCACATGGTGTTCAGTGTTTTGCCCGATTAATACTGTGGTGCTTCGCATTGTACAACGCTTATAGGTTTTTTTTCTTTTTTTTTTGTTAATTCGGAATGAGTATGTGTTAACTGCGCATTTGCGCTTTCCACTATATTATGTTATTTTCGTTAACAATCTATATGTCATCAATGATATCAATTCCTTTCAGTTGAGTGTGTCTTCCAAAACTTCATATAAACTCGTTTTACAAATTTAGCACCCAAATTGGATGTGCTGTTCTATTCAGCAACATACATTATTTGATTTTGACATTGTTTACTACCTTGAACATTATTTCATTTATAAGAAAAAAAATTTAAAACATTATGACCATATTACTATATTGTTGAAATGTTTTACTTATATAGAATATATAATCCTCTCTATAAAACAAGTATCCATGCATTATCTGAGTGTAAAGAAAGATGTTGCAATCAACCTTACGCCAAATTAATCACATCCTTCAAAGGTTTTTAATTAAAAAAGCCCGAATCACGTTATTTTTCACGACTTGTTACAGTTCAATCTAATGGCCAGTGTACCTAAAACATTGGGACAAACTTCCCCGTTTAGCCTATTTACTATTCTGAAAAGTATTTCTGCGTTTAATCTTTACAATGAATGAGGGCCCAGCAAAATGTTCTATCACTAAATGGACTATTGTACTTTAATCCTTAGGTATTTCTCAAAATTCTACAATGCACTTGTTGTTCCAATAGCAATCGATATCCGTTAATCATTGTTCTATTTTTATTATTTTCAAATAAGTTATTTAAAATTGAAAAGCATGCAGTCATGTACACTGACCATATTTCTGTCTTGTAAAATGGAAAAAAAAGATAAATTTGTAGCTATATTAAATGCCGCTTTTGGCTTAATAAAGATTCAAAGCAGACATTTGGTATCAATTCTGGTAGGCCTCACCCCTCTGTTACCAAGAAAAACATCACTGTTGTTAAAGTTGTGGTCACTCCGGATGCGCGATGAACGATATGATATATCCAATCGTACCGGCAAACCAGAGGGCAGGGTGAAAAAGGGTATGGACCTAAGAGAGGTTTCTGCTAGATGAGTAAATTGTCTCTAAGAAGCATAGGAAACAACGCATCAAATGTGCCTGGAACTTTTGAAAATGGCTGTGATGTGTTTTCTCAAACAGGTGACGAAACCTGTGTGTGCATGGAGCCATAGGAAATGGCTGACAATAAGCAATGGAAGGTTTAAGATAAAATACGCCCTATGTATTCCCAAGAGAACTATTCAATTCTATTGGGCCGGTCGTTCCAGTGTCTAGTCCATGGGTCGCCAGGAGCCATCTTATACATGACAATGGCCCCCTCTCACAAGTGCAGGTTTGTTAAGTTTTCCGTTTTGCCACTTGGAAAGGTAACAGTTGCAAACCATTCGCCTTAATTACCTGGATAGAGAACTTGAGACATTTTCTAAAAAAATATGTAAATGGGGAGCCTCCAACGACTTCGGCCTCCGGGACAGTATCAAAAGTATTTATTGTATTAGTATAAGTAGCTATATATGTATTTTGTAAATGCAAATATTGAACCACATCACAAACTTATTAAAAATTTCCTGTTTTAAAATCTATGCTACCGCTCAGGTAACAGTTTCTCTTTTACTCTTCTGCTTTTATTATTACCGAAATAATTAAAGAAAAAGAACTGTATACACTTAATGTATATCTTATTTCACAATCTATAAATAACCAAGTTTTCATTTATAAAATTGATACAGGCATGTATTAGATCCTTTTATAAATTAAATTAATTATTAAAATCTGATTGCTTACATATTTTAAAGAACCTAAGACATACTACTCCAAAATCGAACACTTTGATTATTTCGAGGATTTTAAGATGTAAGTCATAAGTATTATCGTTTAAAAGAGGTATTTGTTTTTTAACAGTGCAGTTTGATTTACGAACTTTGACAATAAAGATACTGGACATTAAATAACTTTGCAATATCTTGACAGTAATGTAACAAACATTTACAACCAATGGTTCGGAGAAGACCATTGATTAGCTAAGGCATTTGCAAATCAGCGTATTAACGAGCGACCTCAAACAACTATCTAAATCCTTAGCTTGATAGTGAAATGTTTACAAGATGAATGTTAGTTTGATATATTTACAAGCGCGTGGCATATGAACATATTGTGAATATAACTTCGATGATAAAATAAGACACGTTCTTTCAGTTGCCAATACTTGTAGTATAATTGTACTTCCTTTTTTGTTTTCAGCCTGGTGAGGGTGCCGTTTAATTTGAGTCTGTGAATCCGAGGTTTGTAGGTTCAATTCAAGTTGGGGACAAGGATTTTTTCATACCACTTCACGCGCAAAGTACAACTACATCAAGTAGCCGTTAAGAGGTGTTAGTATACGTGGTAAGTTCTTGTTTCCCAATTGACATACAATCTTTTAGGTTAAAGTAAAGACTTTTGCTTGACGGATTGAATGTATCTAAACTTAAACAGATAAAGGATAGGAACATGCAGTATTATATTCTATACTACATTTATTTAAATGCCATGACCCTTTGCTTTCTTGCTGTAGTATTGCTTTTAGTCCCCCACCCAACCATATACACAGTTCATCATTAAATTGTTTTTCATATCACACTTTAAATAACGTAAGTAGTACAGAACGTTTATATTATAATAACCGAAATATATGATTAAGCGATGCTTTATTTGCGAACTAATGCTGTAATTATTAGCAGGTGTTTTATAATTTCTCGAACATCTTTTGTTCTCTCTTGATGTTGTTTACAATTTAATGTTTACATTCGTCACTATGGTTGAGTAGTTGTCATCTGGCATCCTAGTAAACCAGATTGCCCAGATGAATCTCATTCACCTATTTACAAAATTTAATGTTTCACGGGACATTACTGTAAAGATATCATTGGTACATATCGATACTTTTTCAGAGGTTGGCGATTTTTTTTTGTGTTGTTTAACACATAAATAAAATCTTTAATAAGTTTGACTTGATTTTATCTTCCTTGCCAGAGTTAGCTAGTGAGAACTTCTTTGTCAAATTCTTTGTCAAAAATATATTCATGTCACAATCTGAGTTTGAAATTAATTTTCTTTTATCCGAGCTGGTATGATTTAGACTGTTGAAGTTTTATAGATCAGAAATGGTGGTATTTTGTCGAAACTCACAGAAAGCCCGTTTAGATACACCAGGAGACGATAATAAAATTCGGATACTTACGCATCATAAATTAAAAATAAATGTTTTAAGTTAATTTCATTGATATAGTGCATTACAAAAACATTTTTGCAAGTTTTTTCTTCTTTAGGTTTAATCTTACATTTGTTAATCCTGTAACATATTTATGAAGATTCCCTCTTCTGAGAAAATCATTCCAAGAGTGCACATACTTCACTGTGGCAAGTAGAATTTTAAAAGCACACTCGTTTTATCTTTACAATTATAAAAACATCAGATAAATATCATTAAACCATTATATTTCGAATGCAGTTTTATTCAAGAATTATTATTTAAATACCCACCTATCAAATTCATATAAAAACAGTTTATTTACGCTAAGTATTTTTTAAGTTTTGTTTTTCAGTTATTTACATATTTTTTTGATATAATTAGTGACTTTGATACAAATGAATGCTGAAATTATTATTTAGTAATTGACTGGAAACAAAAATCAAACCCTATCAAACCGTTAACAGTGTGAAGTCTTTAGTATATTCACGATTGTTTTTTAACCACTTATAGCCATTTCCAGATAACTCTTTATGACTTTAGTCCTTCCTTTGAAGGGTCAGATTATTCATCGGTCTCTGGTCTCTGCTTCCAACTTGCCACAATCTATGGGGCAATATGTTGATTAATAGTAGTTCCATTTAACCAAAGCGTGATATAAAACTGGAACATAACCAAAGGAATACATTACCACGGGCTATCTGTCTTAATATGTTACCCACGATACAATCAAAACTAATAACTCGTGATGCGCATTGTAGATGCTCTTGTTCTTTTCGGTAGAAGCGTTCTGAATGATATGAAGAGGGGAATAAAGAATTACCATCGTTTTTAGACTTCCCTGTACTATTCTAGATATCCCATAAATCATTTTGGCACATTGCTGGCAATTCATGTAAAAGTCTGAGATTATCTACATATATGCCACAATTTCTATCTGTATCAATCCGTGTTGCATAATTACCTCATATAGGGTAAAAAGGTAAAACGATATCGTTAGCATGTACAACTCTTTCTCAGATATTTGCTTTGTCAGGAGACATCAAAATACACAATGGACGTTTTCGAGTTTTAGCATAACCAGAATTGAGAGTGTATGATCTTCGATGTGCTCTTGATTTAAGCATTATTAGCCAATTAATTTATAATGTAATTGTTTCTTTGAAGATCTGACTTTTCATTAACAAAGTTACACACATATTTTGGATACAGTCAAATAATAATATGAGGCACAAAATCAATATTCTTCATTCAAATATCATCATATAATTTATCCTCATTCCTAATTCCTTTCTCGGAACTGCTTGTTAAACGTCATAATTGAAATAGATTAATCGTACAAAATATTATATAATGAAAAGTGGGTGAATGCAAAAAAATAAAATCTATGCATACAGGGAAGAATGCAATCCTCGCTTATACAATGCAGAAATAGTTTAATGAAATTAGATCATTTAGCATAAATGCACAAAGACCGTTTAACGTACAGCGTATTTGAGAAATATGGATTAATTTGTAGTATAAATTAGTTTAACGAATGTATCTGACGTAGAGGTATATCTCATTTAAATATAAAATTAATGAACGTAAATTCCACACGTTGCTGTAACTCGATTGTTATATAAACTTTCAGCTGAAACCATCAGTCGTAAAATCGAACAAAAAATCTATTCTGCAATGACTTTTTCTGTTTATTAATATTTTCTACTGTTTGGGTTGCTTAATTATATTACCTTTAGAACTTTTTAAAATGTGCATACGTAGGCAATTTTGTATCATGAAATTATTTGACAAAAAACAAAGGTTTGGTATTAAAACATGTTACATCTAGTTTGTCCCCGAAATATTCGTAGAACAATAAAGTGTGTTATCAGTTTTCAGTTTTCAGTTTATTGGCAAATCAGCATAATACAATGCCTTTGGCCATTTACAAAACAATACATTTACACATGACCAAGACACAAACATACATTTCCATGCATGCAAGTTATAAGAAGGACAAAATAAATAAAAGAAGGCTACATAGTGAACAAGTAAGCATATTATACCACATGTTAGGCAAAACCTGAAAATATAAATATGTTTAATTTGATGATATGTTTATTAAGCAATAGCACAAAATTAGACAGTTAATTAACAAACATCGAGTATAAACCTAGGTAATTAAATTCAACAAACAGATATATGTATATTATTAAATATGATTATGGAGCAGTTAATATTTCAAGGGATTGTTTTCTTATCTGAGATGCTTCATTATCAATCGCGTTAATGTTTGGTGTTGCTGTTGTTACACACATAGCGGCGATTTTTAATCAAAGCATCGTCCAGCAAGTTTAAGGATGGCATTGTGTCCAAAGGGGATTCTGGTGACAACTACCAACCTACCTATCACAAGCAAACTTGAAGAAATTTCTACTTAAAATATCTGAGTTACGACATTGATGACTTTGCTAAACCTGGGCACATGCATCATGTTAGCAATTTTAGAATCTTAATTATAATATATTTTACAAAATACACGACATTATCATATATACTTACGTGTCGTACTGTGTTAATATTTTGTTGTTTAACCAAAATCGGGTAAGCCTCGCCGAAAGCACTGTAAATAAATTCCATTTTGAGAACACTGACTCTCGATTAACGCCTCCACAATAATATATGATTAATTGTAATAATCGATTGGACTTTTGTAAATTCGTCTGTAATTGATGTTGCAAATGTGTTT
Source organism: Solen grandis (assembly GCA_021229015.1). NCBI lineage: Eukaryota > Metazoa > Mollusca > Bivalvia > Adapedonta > Solenidae > Solen > Solen grandis. Next base: position 2,186 of record JAIFHC010000719.1, on the reverse strand, counting down.
AGCATTTCAAATATATACTATATATTTCATAGAATATACTTAGTTTGCTTTAAGATCGATGATAATTTGAAATATTGCTTGCATTCGTTGAAATTTCACAAGAATATAATAAAACAACCAACGGTCATGTCGGCGTATAGGCCAGGAAAACGTACCTTCCTTTAAGGCATTGAAAAAAAACATATTCAACGTACGTACAAGAACAAAAACACCCCATCGACTACCTTCAAACATGTTTTGATACAAAGGGAGTCCCTCGATCGCTAAAGGCCAACCTAACTCTACAAGTGCCAATCATAAGTTCAAGTCTCCAAATTCAATGGGAACAGGCACACTAAGAATTTAAGAACACACTTGCATATTCAAAGACTATTGATGATCAGAATGGAATAACTCACCAAGGAAATAAGCTACATTGAAGCGAACCTTCAACCTATCAGTAAAACGAGACCTTTAAATTAACAGGAAGACCCCAAAGTAAAATACAAATAAAGAGGGATGGGTCCAGGTCCGTCTTGCCTTTAACACTCTGCCTCACTACAGATGCCCAAGAATCGACGCTTCAGAGGACCAGCGATCCATGAAGGAGAGCTTCCTTTGACAAATACAAATTTCAGAATATGTCGATTATTTCATTAAACCTTCATGCCTGCATGTACTTTCCTAAATTAATGATACTTGCCGCTTTCATCAAGAACTCGATAATTTAAACAATTTACCTTCCGAATATATTTTGGTTACGATTGACGTTACTTCGCTTTATACGAATATCCTCCACAGAAAAATCATTCTTGAGTCTTTAGATAGCAGATCCTCTCCTGAACTTAGACCTGGATACTTTAACGTTCTTTGTACTTCATTCTGAGTACAAACATGGGCACTAAATGTGTACCTAGTTAGGCCAAATTGCTTATTGATAAATCAGAAAGTGAATTTCTTAGCAAACAGACTCGACTACCCCTTGTATGGTGGATATTTATCGACGCTCTTTTTATGATCTGGCCTCATCTTAGAGAGGAATTAGATTCCTTCCGTTGGACTTAATCAACCGTCATGATCATATCAAATTTATTTTCGACATCATTATGGAATCAGCCAATTTTTAGACGTTAACATCTTAAAGGATAAACGGAAAACTCCACACTACTCTATATACCAAACAAACGGTCGCATGTATGTACCTTATATTACCTTGAACACACACACACACACACACACACACACACACAGTTTCTCTTATATTCAAGCTATTAGAATACGCAGAATATGCAGTGAAATGTAATCCTTCAGTGATTGTTTTATGATTTTATTAAAACATTTAAATAACAGAGAGTATCCTAAACCTTTAGTCTTACAAGTCATCGCTAAAGCAAAAAATAGTTTTTTTTTCTTTATAAGCAGATGGATAAAGTTTCTACGATCCCTTTAATCTTGACCTATAACCCCTGAAATTCTTTGGCTTCGTGTAGAAGTCAATATTTAAATATCTCCTTGACAACGACCCGTACTTACAGTTTATACACAAGATGAGGATTATATCAGTATATAGACCAGAAAATTACGACAATCCCTTGTCAACTCTGATTTAAAAAGTTTACTCTACCCTAGTATGATCTTATAAAAGCGGTTCCGATTGCGTTTCCTGATGAGTTATAAAAACAACCAAACTTTTAAAGCACTTCCACTGGCAATACGTATAAGATCTATTTGTCCAATAATTGCAATACTGTACGTATTATTTAGCTCATCACTTGCCGTCAGTGCAGCATTCAATATGTAGGTCAATATGGCAATTCATTTCGGGAAAGATGTTACGGCCATCTAGTAGATATTCGCACAAAAACCGACGTTGAACCATGCTCACGTCATTTAACGCAAAATAATCACATCCTTGACGACGTTATCCTAACTATCATAGCAACTACCGCCAAGTTATTATAAATAAATATTAACGTACAGTTAAAACTGAAGAATTTATTTATATTTTAAAAATTTAACAGCCGTTAGGATTAAATTTATAACAGTAAATGAATGGAGGAAGAAACACGCAGGTCAGACAAAACGAGTAGCAATAATTCGTCATTTAAGGTAAAGAGTATTTAATGCGATCATGTTCGGTAATGCTTAGAGGTAAGTAATTTTTTACTTAATATGAGTTTGTAAAGAAACACTACCTGAAATCACTT
>JAIFHC010000089.1:0-50000 GCA_021229015.1 Solen grandis | reverse complement strand
TACACATAAAAAATATGATGAAAAAGTGTGACTTATGTTCGATTCCTGGCAGCAGTTGTCAACCAGATACTTTTCATGGAAAGCATTTTAGGAATGTCATCATTTCTTTTTCACCATAAATTTGCCATAACGAGGTGAACATTTCAACATAGGGCAGAATGATGATACATGAATGATGATAATATACTGACAATTTAGACAAACCATGCAGAATGAGTGCATTATTTATCAGTAAAAGCAGGACTTGTGCAAGTGAAATCAAAATTCTCATTTGTCTTTTGACCACTGCAGTGACTAGACGTGATTTTACTTTTCTCTGCTACATGATATACAAAGAGAGAGAGAGTGACAGTTCCATTCCCAGCAAGGTTCCTGACCAAGGTATGGTGAGTACACATGTTACATCATATATTTATCATACAAGTTACATATTACCTTTGAACATTCAGCATGCCATTAATATGTACCACTGTTTTCTCCATACTTGTGACTGTCAAATTCTGCTCTGGGGGTATGTTGTCAGTACCATTCCACTGAAAAAGACACAAGAGCACAAGATAACAAATGGAATTTAAAAAAAACTATTTCAGTTTTGTGAGCAAGCTTTCACATCTTTACCCAAAGAAACCATCCTTAATATCAGATGTTAACTTTGTCATGGGATTCAGAGAAATCAAATCTTAACTTCAGTACACTAGGATATTGTTACTTAAAACATGGAAACCTGCAGTCTTGTATTTGATAAATATTAATGATTGTTATACTTCCTTCTGTTGCATGGTAGTTCTCACAAAAAGCAAAACATGCTTGCTGTTCTCTCTTCAAATGTGTAGCTCTGCTCAATTCAGGCACATACCAGTAAATGAGAATGAAAGCAGAACTTTGTACTTATTGAACTTTGATACAAAATGATTTTTAAAAAGAATGTTTACTCCCTCAGATATTTTTCTTCACCTTCTCCACAGAAAGATATCAAGAAATCCACAAATCTCTACCACGCTGATTTGTTTTCATGATTAGTGTAAAAACAAATTGCAAGAATGCAAGAATTCTTCACATGTATTGAAACAAATTTTGTTCATTGTCAACTCACCTCTGCACACAATGTCTATATTCTTGATATTGTTATTAGTCACATCAAAGTCACATCACATCCAGGTCACATCCAGCTCACCACAGTACCACTGTATTTTTCTTCTTTACAAACCCGGCACTGAAACTAAAATGAGCAGAAGTGTCAGAAGTGACAGAAATATTTTGCAGAAGGGCACATCTCTTGACAGTTAAAGAAATAAGATTTGAAACGGTCTTTACTTGAGAAAAGATACAGTAACAACACATCAAACATGTAAATTTATTGTTAAAATCAAAAGAAAGAAACTGAAATCAATAAACATCAAGCATTTCAAGCATTTACATGCGCTGTCTTCATCTCCAACCAAGCAAAACATTGCCTAATTTCACTTTTTTTCTCGGACACGGTTTTTCATGATTCAAAGTTTTTTTTTCTGCAACTTTACTAACATTCTAGATACAAGAAAAAGTTAAAAACATTAGGAGTAAAGCATAAAATTGTCAGCATTCAAATCATTCTGTCAAAACAATTTCAATTCTTAAAATGTACACTGTCAAATATGCTTGAAAAGTGTCTGTAAACATTAAAAAACGGCGGTCCGAAATGTAAACAATCCCAGTTACTAAAGGACTTGACACAAACTTTCAGTGAAAGAAGGGTACAGCGATTTAAACCTGCCTCAAATCTCCGCAGACGCTGCTCAAAACATTTCGAAAACGCCAACAAAACCCCAAGGTCACTCAAGGTCACAAGGGAAAAAACGGAGTTTGGCAGAAAAAAGGCTTTATTTTGCATCAAATTTATGGAAAATCGTGTGCGGAATCACAGAAACCTACTCGGATACAAGTTTCTTATCGAGAACAACCCTTATTCCTATTTACAACGGCGGAACGCTGTGTTTTCACCAGAGAAAACATCCGAGAACTTCCTAGATTTTTCTCACCGACACGGAAAAAAACACTAAATATGTAGAAAAAAAGGGAAACGGGAGAAAGAAACTCAAGATATTAGTCAAAAAAACACTTACCTTTCGTCCAGATCCTTAATCCTAATCCAATATGTCCAGAAATCCACAAAACACACACAAAAACAGGAGCGCAGTTCAACCCGACCTTCCCGCACAACGCCCGCTTATCGAATGACAGATTATAACAAATTTAAATATTGATGACGTCATTTGTCAATCGTGACGTGACGGGTTCCCGTAAAATTTATGTTTGTGTTTTCTCGCTGCGGCGTGCGGCTAGATCTATTTTGTAAGGGTTTTCATGTCGATTAAAGCATATAATGCTACTTTCTTTCTCTTTTTTCTTTCATGGCAATGTCATATCAGTTTGTTTACATGCATAGTTACTATAAAATATAAGCATTGGTATACAGGATTAAGATTTTATTCACATACATGTATTCCCATGAATGAGTGTCGCTGTGTGTGCTCAGCTCTGATTAATGTTATAGAAAGATGAAATGTAATTTCTGAATACGAAATGATGATGTAAAAAGAAACATTTCAGCGACTTTTTCTTTTTCTTTTACCTGTTAACAAGGGTTACTCATTGAATTATGTCTATTTATGCCAGTTGTTTACTCTGCCCATTTGAATTGTGTCTGGGATGAATGCGTGTAAGAAGAAAGAAGCAAAAAAAAAAAAAAGGAATCATTGTAGTTTATTTATTTATTTATTCTGTATTTATTGCGCATTCAGTGCTCTTTCTCTCTCTCTTTCTATCTCTCCCTCTTTCTCTCTCTCTCATTTTTTTTTTTTTTTGAATTTCGCATTTCGCGTCTACAATGAACTCATTTATGTGCTGTTTATATGCATATTTCATAATAAAACGTTACGTAACTAAAAAATGTCTAAACACTTTTCATATTTGTCCCTCTTCCAATGTCTCAAACATCTTTCCCTCTCTCATTTTACAAATTTCACACAAATTTCACACACATTTCGCGCACAATGCGCGCACACTTCGCCGCTTCTCGCACACATTCAAACGCTTCTCCCCTGCCCAAAAATAACCCCGGGGGGGTCTCTCAACCATACCCCCCCCTCCTTTTTCACACTCGTTTCTCCACCAACCAGCCAAAATACACACGCCGAAACACAGATTTAACTTAACGCGCAAAAAATTCCTGAAAGGTTTCTGCAAACTCGCACTTTAGGCACATTTAGTCCCGACATAAAGCTTCTGCAAACTCTCGCTTTTGGCACATTTAGTCCTAAGAAAAAAAAATACGCATTAAATCCCAAGAAAAAAAAGACAATTGTGTGCATGTATTCCTTTCGGAATATATGTGGTGGCCCTTAAAAGGGCCGTTGGGTCATAGAGACACACCAGACATCTCTAGTCTAGAAAGTTGTCTTTCAAAATGTTCTCGGCGAGGTTCGCACACTGAAAACATAATTGAATGGCGTCAGTCCTCCCAAGGCGACGGCAGAAATACTGAGCTTCGTTGGTGATGAGCTGCTTTTCTTCTTCTAAGACCGGACAGTTGTGCTCTTCTCCGACAAACTTTAGGTTACAGAAGCAGTCGAAACAGCAAATCTCTGCCGGCCTTTTGCAGTTGTAGCACTGCCCTGGCCATGGTCTGCGAAAAAGCAAACACCATCTTCGGGAGAACCAGCGGAACGGGTCGTCTGTATTGTGGCTGTTGGCGCACGCTTCGTCTTGTTCAATATAGAACTTCATCTTGGTCGATGAGAAGTTGAATGACAAAACTCGACGTGACTCGGCCTTATATACCGGGACGTCTAGCCTCCCCTCCAATCGGTTTCATGGATCCTTTCTAAGTAACGATTGGTCACTTGTTGCGCATGCGCACACAAAGCCATTCACATCTACAAAATTAATTTCTTGTCATTTGCATTTTGAACGCGCTATGGAGAGTTCTAGTGTCAATTATATCTAATGAAGATACACTTCGTTTGGTAATCAGAAGGTTCTCTAGAAAAATTCAAGAAATCTGTGTGCGAATTGTCTGGTGTTTATGACATAAGCATAAATATGCTATTCAGGACATTCAGGAATGGAACTTGTATGTTGTAGATAACGTCAAGATAATTGATTTAATATACGACTGGACTAATGGAGGATGTAGAGAAAGCACCGTTCCTCACGTCAAAGAACATTTTCAACTCATAATTTGTGACTTATAACTAATTCTATGTACCTCTAATGGAACCATGTATATTCAATTAAAGTGAAGTTTTATTTTTAGTTTTCATGATATGACTAGAGATTGAAGCTTTCATTATTTATCATATCTATTAGTAAAGTGTTCATGAACTATCGTTGTCATTCATGTTAATATCAACGATGACTACACTCTACAATTTAAGAGACATGGATGAAAACTTTTTAAACCATATATATTTTGACTCAGGCCTGTCTGAGAAAAACAAAGCGAGGATGATGGCAGAGACCATTAAAGACCACATAGACCTGTCAGGTAAATGTCTTTTGAATATTGGCGAGAATCGATTGCTACCAATATTGTTTAATCCTGAGGACTTGAGACAATTTCATCTCAGTTTTGATGGCCGTATCCGAACAATAAGAGTTATGTTTTCAGACAACCAAGAGGAAGCAGATTGTCTCGTAGCAGAGCGATACCAAGATGACAGTAGCGAATGTCACATACACTTTTCTCCAACTTCAACCAAGGATATGATAGCAACGACATATTTCATTTTGCTTTCTTTGCGTCACATGTATCTAACGCGTTTTAATAGTTCTACGATAACGACCTTTAGTTACTGTCTTGTCAATAGATTTGGCAAACAACTAACACCAACTTCGCTGGCTGACTTTTGGGCAGAAAACATAGAAAAACTACAACATGATTTCATCGAGTCTTTAAAACGAAGAAGAGACGAATTGTTTCGTGACTCTGACGGCAGTATGGTGAAACAAATACGATGCATTAACAACGCCTTGGTAACACTGATGGCCTTGGAATATTCAGAAATGTCAGATTGTTACTTTTTAAATTCCACAAATTACGTTCATCTACTTGTAAGGTATGGACTTCAACGGGCTCGTTTTCAAACCAAACATTTACATGGATCTGGTTTGAAAAAAAATCGAGAACGAAAATATATTTGTGAAATGTAGCAAAAAAAGTATTAAAGTAAATTTGAACCTCAAAACCTGTAACTTTTCTTTAACATGGGAGACTCTTTTCTGAACGATGTTATTGCTTCTCAGCATTCAATGCGTTCTCGGTGTGAAAAATTAATAGTTTTCCTTAAGGAACGTTTTGCAGCTAACATACTCGAAAACAACAATGCAGATGCAGACTTTTATATTCAGTTCAGTGAGGTATCGGATGGATCATTTTATATTTGGGTCAATGATAAAAACAAGCAACAAACAGGCTTTGGTATAAAGATATATACTATTATGATGGTATTCGAGATCTCCATAGTGAAGAGAACAGTTAATATGTATGGGAATGAAGAAATTGTCACATACGTAGCTAAAAAAAATAACCATCTATATATGTCGCATTCGCCAGTTTACGGCGACTCTCCAGAACATGTACAACAATTAATCACGAGAGCTTGCGTGTTACTTGTGAGTGATAATCGCGATGAAATGTTGATGATACATGATGAGAAAAAAACTATTTAAATGTGAAGATGAAGGTATTTGATACAATCATGACAGCATATGAAATCAGATCAAGTGGTCAGTATGACAGGATTATAGCTTTATCTTTTCTTGAAAAAGCAAGGTACCTTGCAGAAGCGTCAATGCAGTTATCGTATGATGTCTTGTTGAAATTAATTCCTACATTTCGGCATAATTTGAACATTTTGAAGTCGGTGAATGTAGAGAGTGACAGTAAGGATTACTTTGTGATGGATATGTACTTCAGTCTTAGAATGTGCATTCTCTCCTATGAGAAGGTTTTGAGAGTCATAGAGAAAAGTAGCGACAATGAGACACTGTATGAAAATATTTGTGAAGAAAACGAGTCTGGTATCTTACCGAAACTGTGCGACATATTAAATTCAATCTGGAAGAAATACTGGCTTTTACATCATATCAAAGACGATAAAGCAAACTTTCTAAATCAGACAAGAGATGATCTTATTAAAATATACAGCTTTATCTGTCTAAAAGGTAATGAAGAATTGCCTCCGAACTATGAGTGTTTGAGCTGTGTAAAAACTTCAGCCTATCTTAAAACAGGTATAACCAATGATTGTAAGGATTCTTCAAATGAAGTCAATAAAAAACAAGCAAATAAACTATACTGTTGTCATATTGTAGATTCCAGTGCAGACATCAAATACGCAAATTTTAACCGAATCATATTTGAAAGACGCCTTAATGAAAAAGGAATATATCAGCAATGATGCTTTTTTATAGAGTTTTCATTCAACATCAGAAAAAAAGTATTTATGTGTTTATGACTTTTATACAGTTAATATTTTAAACATGGAACCTGAAACAATCAAGTTAAGACTTATATTCAGTGGATTGATTTTTATGTATATTGTATATATCATCACCACTATAGTATTATGGATGTTTTCATAGGTCATCAAATCATCTGATCAACATTGTATTTCACCCATTTGTGCACGTCAATAATTTTTGTATAGACCATAATCTCGCTCATATCAAGGAAACTATGCTTCAGATGTACACGCAACAGCTTTGATAACAGGCGTACAAATATGATTTCAGGACATGATGTCTTACTTATTACTATGCTTAGAAATTTTGAATATGACGACAAAATATCTGTAAGATTGTCTTTAAGAAATAGCTCTAATTTTTGTCTATCTATCGTAAGTGTCGTCACAGAACCAGTGCGCTTACATATATTTAAAAACCTTTTGAATAAAAGTTTTAGACAATCCAAGTCTTGCATTGTACATTTAGGGTAAAAATGCTTCAATTGTCTTTCGTGGTATTGATTTGTCAGAGTGCTGTCATCATCTATACAAAGGTATGCAAATATAAACCCAAACGAATACGTAGTAAACTCACAGATTCTCATAAGACATTCTGCTCTACTCATATCATTTGGCAGACTGATGAATGCATCAAAGTTGTTCACCAAAGTCGACACATATATGGAACTTGCTTCTAATTGTTTCCAAATATTGTTGACAAATTGACTCAGGTATTTACTTATTTCATCGGAGTATTTATCAACAACCGTTTCAACAAATGACTCATAATCTTGACGAGAGTAGTGAAACGATGGAAAATTGATGACTTTATCCAGTTCATACATGTTATTATTCATTTTCACAAACGGCATTGCTTTCTTCGACATTAAGCGAATAAAAAGTTCGACATAAAGTTCAACGCTGTTCCCTACAGATTTCTCCATGAAATGTAGATCTACTAACTGTTTGGTGACTTGACTGTTGGATTTTGTGGAATTCGTTAACACGAACTCTGTCTTCAATGGCGTCATGTCCTCAATTGTCATTTTTTGTGCATTTTTACCTTTTTTCTTATTATCAATTACAATGACTTTGTAAATTTTGCTATGTAAGCTTCTTATTCGACCAACAGCCTGAACAAAAGCTCCCGGCGATGCCAAGCTAGTTGAACATTCAATAAAAATGTACTGGATATCAAAATATGGTTTGTTTGATGAAACGTTTATGCCTACTTGAAAGGCAGTGGTGTAGATGAATAACTGAAGACCTTTTATGAAGTTATCTGGGTTTCTGGCAAACCTTTGTTTCTTTTCCTCCGAACTGTCCCCTGTGATAAGACCTACTTTAAATCCACATTCTTCAAATAGATGTTTAAGTATTTTAGCTTGCCTCTTTGTAGATGTTGTCACACAAATCTTTTGTTCTGTATATAGAGATTCATACATGTCGGAAATAATATCGTCCTTATCAATAGACGTCAATATTTCCTTGAGGTAAAGTTTCCGAAATGTTTTTTCTACCTTATCAACACCAATATCAATGACCATATTCTTGATTTTCTGTACGCATAAAAGCGGCTTTAACTTTGAAAATTGAGGGGATGTACATAGTTTGCGCCTCAATAATGTGATAATTAGACCATTGTATAAACATTTGCGATAAAACACAAGTTTGTAGTCAAATCTTTTATACGAGTTTACAAGGCAGAGATGCGTCCTAGGAAAACAGCTTTGATTGCCAATTTCTTTTAATATATGAATCATATTTAAAGAGAGATGAGCATCAAGACATATCCATTTCGGTATTGCTCTCAATATCTTGATCAAAATGTTTATACATTTTCGGTTTTCGGCAGCACTAAAAAGATTAGAAAATAGCTCATCGATTATACTGTGTACCTCATCCATTATGATTAGCGAATATCCTTGTACACTGAATGTGTCTGATTCGATGTCCTTGAAATGTTTAAGAGACTGCAGCTGAACGACAAGCCTGGGGTTTTGAATATAGGAATATGGTTTTGACACTTTCCTATAATCTTCAAAGCCTCGGAGTGCGTTTACAATATAGGTAGCAAATGTTCTCTTAGGAGTAATAAAAAGAGCTCTAAACTCCCTTCGTGCTTTATATGAACACCTTTGGTAGTATTTGATAATTTTTGAAAGTTGATAAGTCTTACCCGAATTCATTGGGGACTGGCACACAAAGACATACCCCTGTTTGTCTTTTAGATATTTGAGGTAAATGTTTGGAAGTCTTTGGTCGTTGACACAAATAACCCGAAATGATTTTTCTTTTTTAAGTTTCTCACAGAAAGACTGTGCTTCTGAAGCATAAAGGGCATCATCTAACTGGCTTACTATAGTGTTCTTCATATGTACCTAACAGACATATGGCATGACATATGGCATAATTTCCTTTGACTGAACTTTATATAGTTACCTTATGCTTTGAATTATTTCATTAAACACTGTCATCATTAATAGCGATGTAATGCGACGAAATACTTTAATGATGGAAAAAATCGGTTTAAATGTACTTGAAGAACTTGTCTCATACAGCAACGAAATTAATTGTGTGAAAGATGCAGTAGGAAAAGTTCAGTGTTCTGAACTGTTGATTATAAACCAAGTAGAAAATGGAACAACAACAGAGGAACTTATACAACCTTTGGAGAATCTCTTTCGGATTTCTACTGAAAAACCATATTGTGATATTGATTACGTATCACAAAAAAGACCTGAACTGAACATCTGTATTGGCGAAGACTGCAATGACATTAATATTTATGACCTAGATTGTTTTGCGAGAGCCATCATTCCAGTCCAAACAAGTCTTATTCAGCTGATAGAAACACAATGCAATGTGTTTCCACAGTTCATTGATCTAGTGGAGAAACTTTACCTCTTGAATTCTCCCTGTGGCAGACCCGTGTGTCAAGGCAGGATATTAGCAGGTACGAGACTAACTGTATCTAAAAACAGCTCTATGTCATTTTCTATTGCTCACCCTCCTTTCGTATACGAACTTGAAAAGTTACTTAAGCGGAATGATCACTGTCTTATCGAAAACTATTTGTTGCACTTGCGGAGGTATTTAATGAATGATTTTGTGAACGATAGCTGCATTTTCTGCTTGACATATGATATGTATTGTACTGATAGCACAGAACTGAAAAACTTCAGACTGTTTTTCCTCGAAAATATGACAGTATTTACCAAGTTTCACGGAACAATTGATTTGTTGTATGATAGACAAATTGAAAATCCATCAAAGGTAGAACAATGCTGGAAGTTTGATGAGATACTGGACAAAATTAAAATCATTTATCTTAACGCTGGAACAAATGAAGGCAGATACCTAATAAGGCTCAAAGATGGGGAAAACACGAAACTATACATATAATACACATTTATTATTGTACACGACTTCTTTTACATAAAACACATTTTAGAACCATAAGTAAAATAAAAACGATAATGGTACAACTTAAAATCCAAAAGATTTCGTTGTGTGATTCATAGAAGTTCCTGACTTCTCGTAATATCTTTTCGGCAGCATTTAGTTGACACTCACATTCGTTTATATACACTGATAAACAAGACGTCAAATGACAACTCGAATTTATACGTTGTAATGTATAGCTCATATCTGTTGAAACCCGTAGATTTTCTTTGCTTGTTAGACCACCGAGAATATGTTTGATTAAAAAGTTTTCTTCGTTAGAGTTGCTTATCACAAATTGTTTTCCATTATGTGGATTAAGCTTTGCGATGAAATAGCATCTATCATCTTCTGTAATGTAACCATTATGATCATAACATGTAAAACCACAGTCACATGTTTTAGCATGTGCTATTGAAGACAAGATGAATGTTATACAGATGACTATCAGCATTGTTATCAGCTGTTTTCGGGTTGATGACATGGAATGTTTTAATAGTTTTTTTTATTCAGCTTCAACGGAATACATATCAATTATGCTAAATTCGGTTCATTTGTACATTTGATGGTTCTACAAACTTTACTATCGGCGAAATTTGCTGCTCTCTTGCTTGTTTCATAAGAGAAAATCTTTGCTTGCATTCTTGCCAATAAACAACCGATATTGCGATTGCAATGTAGATGGTAAATGATACCAATACCGCCAGTATCATATAAAGAAATACGTTGTCTACATAACAATGTTGTATCTGTGTGCTGATTTTATTCAGTTGATGTATCAAGCTATCAACATCATTGGCTCTAGTTATTTCCATATTCGGTGTATAAAAAAGACGAAAACCTGATTTTGTACAAATACTTTATTTACATGTATTGAAAATAACATGCTTAGATATACATTAGTTCGTCAATCTAACAGGAACATGTCCAAAGATTTCCTGTCTACAAAATCCACACTGATCATTTTGGATCATGCGCTGAGCACACCTATCACAAAATGTATGAGAACAAGGAAAGAGTGACATGCATTTTTCATTTTCGTAGCATATTACACAAAGGTTGGCCTCTGTCTTGATTTTTTGTTCCATCAGCTTCATTTTTTGCTCAGTTTTTCTCTTCAAATATTGAGTAGATGTCTCAACCAACAAATCCAATGCAGTTTTATTACAGCGCAAGGCAGTGTCGAGATGATTGCTGCATTTGCTGATTTCTTCACTGAAAGCACGCTTGTCTAAATCTCCAAAGCTATTCGACAAGTCATTCTGTAAAGTTGAAAGTTGAAGTCTAAGTCCTTCCATGCTGCAAAGTACATGTGAAGTCCGTACGTACATGTCGCCCAGACGTGGGTTTCTTTGATAAGGGCGTACTCTCTTACGTTTCAAACTGCTGCTTACAGTTGAACCTTGTGTTTGAACTACTTTGGAATCTGAAAACAGACAAATGATAATGGTTAAGTTAAAGACTTAATCACAGCAACACAGCAGAGATGAGAGAATTGGAAAGTTTTAGGGAATGTCACCTTATTAAGTGTAAATGATAAAACCTATCTCAGAAAATGATATCAATTGTTGCTTTATTATTACGAATGTAAATGGTAAAACAATCTAACACTCACGCAGAACTCTGGAAATTAAATCAGGTTGAAGTTCCATCATGTAAATGTATACTAATGATGTTGCTTGTTTCCAGGTCTATCAAGAAATGATATCGATCACTAAATGAACCATACTTTTATAGTAATGTATCACGTGACTATTTAAATCATTTCATTTCTAACCTTTTCATTGGTCCATACTTTGGGCTAGTCCACTTACTGCACCATATGACCTCAGTAAAATAATACTTTCCTTGACACCTGTCTCTTGAGCGAGATCCAGAGCAGTCATTCCCTGGTGAGTTGTTTCATTTATTCCTGCCGTCTTATTATCATATAACAAAAGCTCTCTTACCAACCATATGTCTTTGTTCACTACTGCCATATGAAGTATTGTACATCCGTTCAAATCTCGTAGCTTAAGATCGATCTGATTCTCAGTTAACAATTCTACAATGTCATAGTGACGATTTTCTACTGCGATATGCAAACATGTAACTCCGTCTGAGTTCAGTATAGAAAAATCATGTAACATCAGTTGATGTGGAAACGTATAATTGTTGATCTTAAGATCAAAAACATCGACTGGAGTTACTAGGGCATAAACTAATCTTCTTAAACCTATTTTACAAGCAATGTGTAAAGCTGTGTTTCCCGTATTGTCTGTTAGACAAACATTGGAACCTCCATAAACAAGTCGACGAACAAGTTCTGGATAGCGACCAAGAACGGCAAGATGTAGTGGAGTCTGATTCATATTATTCTTAACTGACAGTAATTCAAAATTTTCATTCACATTTATCAAATCCATGGCTCTACCAGTCCACCCAGAGACGATAAGATTATGCAAAATAGTATTACCATGCTCATCTTGACAAAATAGCAAGTCATTCTTCTTGCTCGTAGAAGATATCTGTATTTTTTCCAAGTGATAACAGAGATCGTTTGTCATCTTTTAACATATGTACTTCTTATGGATTTTATTTAAATGTTTTTTTTTCAAATTAAGTACAGCAAGTTTTCAGATAAATTGTCTCTCGAAAGTGATATTTACTAAACTTTCATATAAGTTGACAGCGAGGTATAAGCACAACTGCCTCCTGCGATACGTGTTTTCTTAAATGAAAAGTCGATGTATTTGATCAATCAATCAAGTGACGGTATGTTTTGCATTATTTTACCCTTTTTCTATGTATTTAAACTCTAGTACTTTTACCGAGCATTCAGATGCAATGGAGCAATCAAAGAGGACGGCTCTGAATCAAAATCGATCAGCACTTGTTGAAAGTCTAAGACAAAATGTATTGGGCTTTAAAAATGTTCTTGATGAACTTCAGACGCACAAGATTTTAACAGATACGATGCGAGACTTCATTGATGGAGAAAAGAATCAGACTGCCAAAATACGACGCTTTCTTTCCTTTCTTCCAAAATGCGGTGACGAATGTTACACCACATTTTTACAAGCACTAAAAACCCACGGCTTCTCCTCATTGAAGGAACAAATTACAAAAACAGAGGTTCATGCAACAAAACCACCAACAAAGTGTCATAGTTTCAGCAACTCTACTGTTCGTACCAATGTTGTAGTAAACAACTGCTCGAACGTCTGGATAGGAAATGGAAATACGGCTACAATTTTTGTTAACACTCACAATGACATCGATATTGTAAGTAATGTAAAAGAGCCTTCAAAACAAGAGGAAAGTACGTCAGGTCGAGATAGAACAACTTGTATTATATGTCGAGATAACCAAAAAGAAATGGCATTAGTTCCCTGTGGTCATTTATTTTGTTTGATATGTGCAGACATATTCAAAAACGAAAACAAATGTCCCATATGTCAGCAAAATGTTGAAAACACAGTGAAAATATATGATTAAAAGTGAAGCCAAAACTGAGAAAACTTATAAGAGAAAATGACATAGTTTGCTTTAACTAGAAAACTGATGTCCTCCCACCCCCAACACAGCTCTCTAATCAAGCTTAAAGCATAAATCTACTACTTTATTTACTTTGAAAAAGTAGTAGAACTACATTGATTTCAGTTACCAAAACTCACTTTTGAAAAAATGACTTTGCAAGAAGTGGATCATAATGCTTTTATGGGATAATGAATAGTTGCCTATCCTTGGTCCACCGATCTTTTGGTAATAATATAAAAATATTAAAATATGACTGGGTTAAAATTGCTACGAACGTCTAATCTTTGCATTTAGGACTATATACACCTATAACAATTTGATATAACTTTTGACGTGGATATGATAGAGACCCATACTTGGTCTTATTTTGTAGCTATTGCAACCTGCTACATGCCTATACCTGGTCTTATGGGGTCACATTGATTGGGTTTCCATCTATAGTCATCTATATGGGTACGAACGGCTATTTTTGCATTTAGGACTATATACTCGTATAACAATTTGATATAACTTCTGACCTGGATATGATAGAGACCCATACTTGGTCTTATTTTGTAGCTATTGCAACCTGCTACATGCCTATACCTGGTCTTATGGGGTCACATTTTTTGGGTTTCCATCTATAGTCATCTATATGGGTACGAACGGCTAATTTTCGTATTTAGGTCTATAAACACATATAACAATTTCATATAACTTCTGACCTGGATATGATAGAGACCCATACTTGGTCTTATTTTGTAGCTTTTACATCCTGCTACATGCCTATACCTGAACTTTTGGGGTCACATTGATTCGGTTTCCATCTATAGTCATCTATATGGGTACGAACGGCTAATTTTTGCATTTAGGACTATATACTCGTATAACAATTTGATATAACTTCTGACCTGGATATGATAGAGACCCATACTTGGTCTTATTTTGTAGCTATTGCAACCTGCTACATGCCTATACCTGGTCTTATGGGGTCACATTGATTGGGTGTCCATCTATAGTCATCTATATGGGTACGAACGGCTAATTTTTGCATTTAGGACTATATACTCGTATAACAATTTGATATAACTTCTGACCTGGATATGATAGAGACCCATACTTGGTCTTATTTTGTAGCTATTGCAACCTGCTACATGCCTATACCTGGTCTTATGGGGTCACATTGATTGGGTTTCCATCTATAGTCATCTATATGGGTACGAACGGCTAATTTTGTATTTAGGTCTATATACTCGTATAACAATTGATATAACTTCTGACCTGGATATGATAGAGACCCATACTTGGTCTTATTTTGTAGCTATTGCAACCTGCTACATGCCTATACCTGGTCTTATGGGGTCACATTGATTGGGTTTCCATCTATAGTCATCTATATAGGTACGAACGGCTAATTTTTGTATTTAGGACTATATACTGGTATAACAATTTGATATAACTTCTGACCTGGATATGATAGAGACTAATACTTGGTCTTA
This sequence comes from Solen grandis, assembly GCA_021229015.1. Classification (NCBI taxonomy): domain Eukaryota; kingdom Metazoa; phylum Mollusca; class Bivalvia; order Adapedonta; family Solenidae; genus Solen; species Solen grandis. Next base: position 35,074 of record JAIFHC010000089.1, on the reverse strand, counting down.
TTTTGTAGCTATTACATCCTGCTACATGCCTATACCATTCTTATGGGGTCACATTGATTGGGTTTCCATCTATAGTCATCTATATGGGTACGAACGGCTAATTTTTGCCTTTAGGACTATATACTCGTATAACAATTTGATATAACTTCTGACCAGGATATGATAGAGACCCATACTTGGTCTTATTTTGTAGCTATTGCAACCTGCTACATGCCTATACCTGGTCTTATGGGGTCACATTGATTGGGTTTCCATCTATAGTCATCTATATGGGTACGAACGGCTAATTTTCGTATTTAGGTCTATATACTCGTATAACAATTTGATATTACTTCTGACCTGGATATGATAGAGACCCATACTTGGTCTTATTTTGTAGCTATTGCAACCTGCTACATGCCTATACCTGGTCTTATTGGGTCACATTGATTGGGTTTCCATCTATAGTCATCTATATGGGTACGAACGGCAAATTTTCGTATTTAGGTCTATATACTCGTATAACAATTTGATATAACTTCTGACCTGGATATGATAGAGACCCATACTTGGTCTTATTTTGTAGCTATTGCAACCTGCTACATGCCTATACCTGGTCTTATGGGGTCACATTGATTGGGTTTCCATCTATAGTCATCTATATGGGTACGAACGGCTAATTTTCGTATTTAGGTCTATAAACACATATAACAATTTGATATAACTTCTGACCTGGATATGATAGAGACCCATACTTGGTCTTATTTTGTAGCTTTTACATCCTGCTACATGCCTATACCTGAACTTTTGGGGTCACATTGATTCGGTTTCCATCTATATTCATTTATATGGGTACGAACGGCTAATTTTTGCATTTAGGACTATATACTCGTATAACAATTTGATATAACTTCTGACCTGGATATGATAGAGACCCATACTTGGTCTTATTTTGTAGCTATTGCAACCTGCTACATGCCTATACCTGGTCTTATGGGGTCACATTGATTGGGTTTCCATCTATAGTCATCTATATGGGTACGAACGGCAAATTTTCGTATTTAGGTCTATATACTCGTATAACAATTTGATATAACTTCTGACCTGGATATGATAGAGACCCATACTTGGTCTTATTTTGTAGCTATTGCAACCTGCTACATGCCTATACCTGGTCTTATGGGGTCACATTGATTCGGTGTCCATCTATAGTCATCTATATGGGTACGAACGGCTAATTTTCGTATATAGGTCTATACACACATATAACAATTTGATATAACTTCTGACCTGGATATGATAGAGACTAATACTTGGTCTTATTTTGTAGCTATTACATCCTGCTACATTCCTATACCTGGTCCTATGGGGTCACATTGATTGGGTTTCCATCTATAGTCATCTATATGGGTACGAACGGCTAATTTTTGCATTTAGGAATATATACTCGTATAACAATTTGATATAACTTCTGACCTGGATATGATAGAGACCCATACTTGGTCTTATTTTGTAGCTATTGCAACCTGCTACATGCCTATACCTGGTCTTATGGGGTCACATTGATTGGGTTTCCATCTATAGTCATCTATATGGGTACGAACGGCTATTTTTGCATTTAGGACTATATACTCGTATAACAATTTGATATAACTTCTGACCTGGATAATCTAGAGACCCATACTTGGTCTTATTTTGTAGCTATTACATCATTCTAAATGCTTATACCTAGTCCTATGGGGTCACATTGGTTGCGTTTCGATCTATAGTCATCTAAATGGCTACTAACGGTAAATTTTTGCATTTAGACTATATAAACATATAAGAATTTGATATAACTTCTGACCTGAATATGATTGAGACCCATACTTGGTCTTATTTTGTAGCTATTACATCATGCTACATGCCTATACCTGAACTTTTGGGGTCACATTGATTCGGTTTCCATCTATAGTCATCTATATGGGTACGAACGGCTAATTTTTTCGTAGAGGTGTATTTATTTATTTATTTTTTGCATGATTTTAAAGAAATATTCAGAGAGGAAGACCTAAATAATATTGAAGTTGGAAAGCCCTGTATTATAGTGTAAATATTATTTTTTTCTTAATTGGGAAAAAAATCTTAAAGTGTATATTTAATACATATATAAATATTATAATTTAGCCCTATATATAAGTCAGATCAGGCCCGTTATATTATATAGAATATCTCCTGGTCTGATAGATTAAATTATAATGTTTTTATCTTTCTGATGTATGTTGTTGTTTTACTTTCCTAAAGTTATTAATATCGTGTTTAAATCAACCATATAACTACAATGTAGTTAATTACTCTGAGGTACCTACTTGTTTATTGATCAACATTAGACAGTACTATACAGTGTGTAGTCCACTATCTTCCTTTAATATAACAGAAAAAAAATTCCTGGTGTAATCGATGTAGTTATCCTACTTAATACACTGTTTAAAATATATAAGAGTTTGAATTTTGCCGTTTTGATTAACCAGTAGTTTTTGTTGATATCAAATATAATCATTTCTGTCACTATTGCTTGATAGATTGTGTTGATAATTTCCTGTTGTCAGGTAAATTCCCGAAAATAGGATAGGGAATTATCGATTTCGTCAGGCGGGATAACTCATGAACTTTATTGTTCGCTGAGCTTATTGCTTGCTGCTATCGCTTGCTAGCTTGTGTTCAGTATCTTATTCGTCTGGCACCGGACAATCACGTATAATCACAAAGCAGGTTTCATTTTCAACATCTTTTCGTATAATTATACTGATTTTCTTTAAAACTCTCTCTCTCTCTCTCTTTCTTTCTCTCTCTTTCTCTTTCTTTCAGCTTTCTCAGACATAAATGTCGAATTGTTGACATTTTTCATATGTTTATATAGCCTTGTAAACCCGGGTTCGTACAAGATCTATATTTAAAATAGATTTGAATAAATAACTATTATAATATATTATAATAAGAATTATTTTGAAACATATAAAACTAACACGTTTTTCTTTACAGGGAACTCATTATCTGAGAAACACATTGTCAACCAACCAAGCACATTTATCTGTTTGTTTGTCTGTCTGTCTATCTAATTATCCCTAAAATAATTTAACTTGATGAATTAACTTTATTGTAAACTGATTATTCTGTCTAAATTTATTAGAACTTATGAATCTAATAAATCTTCGAGCTATATTTATTTAAAATTGATTTAAACAAATGGAATCAAGATCAGAAGTTTATATGTGGACTGATTTACATATTTACATATTTAACTAACGCGTTTGTATTTACAGGTAGCTCATCATCTGAGGAACACATTGTCAGCTATATTAGCAGTACTAGTAGTATCAAATCGAGGTGTCTGGCTGCATGTAGGTATTATAATATTTATGTCTGTCTGTCTGTTTTTCTGTGTATAGATGTTTCTGGCTATATGTATGTATGTTTATTTTTCTAGCTATCTGACTGACTTTCTGTCTGTCTATCTATATGACTGTATGTTTGTATGTACACGTATATCTGACTTTCTGTATATCTATCTATTTATACGTCTATCTTTCCACAGAGACTTTTTTGTGACTATATTTTATTTTTCAAGTACACACACATATATATATATAGTATAATTCGTTTTTAAATACTCCAGTTTACGTATGCAATCATTATAAGTTAAATATCCACATATACTTGCTCCTGTATGATGAAACAGATCGTACTGTATACATGATTAACAAATAGGGTGGATACTATTTTCGAAGGTCGACTCGCTTAAACTCAGTTTTTCCAATCATTCGAATCAATCTATACAATTTACTGACGGAATCAATAAAATGTGCATTTTGCCACCGGTGTAGATCCATACATAAATATCTTGAAAGATATCACCCTATGTATGTTTAATCATTTGAAATACATGTATCCACAAATCCGTCAAAAGGACAGCAACCTGGGCCAAAAGTGAAAGTACATTTTTGTTTTTTGAATGTCTTGTTTTTACATGGATGTAATGTTCAGCGTTATTTCTTGGTTATTTAGTTCTCATTCGTAAGATCGATGCCCATTACCGCGATGGAAATATTCGAATCTGTCTGTATGTCTGTCTGTCGGTCTGGCCTGTCTGGACTGGACTGGTCTGTCTGGTCTTGCCTGCCAGTCTCAGGGATCATTTTGGGCCAGAATGTGTTTGAGTATTTTTTGCTCTTTGGAAAATCTTAATTAGATTTTTTTAAATATAAGTGAGATATTTTTAATAACAACACAACATGAAAAGTACTTGAAATCAATCGCTGTAGTTAATTTGTGACAGAATGGATCAAGTAATATGTCAACTGAACCAGATGATATAAAGTGTCTAAACTTTTGTATAAAGGTATATTAATAAATTAGATTTTTCAATATAGACATTTCTCAATTTTCTGTCGAATTATCTTTTAAAATACAATGCTGGTGTCTTTCATGATAATGTCTATGTCTAATTATCTATGTAAGTTTATCCCCTTTTCTTTCTTATTGAACTGATAAAAGCTTATCTTAATGCCTTACCCCACCCATTTCTCAACTTATTATGGTCATAAATATCATGGTACAATTAGTCTGCATTAATTCCAAACAATCTGTATTTGCGTATATTTGTTTTAAACATCCACGTTTTAAGACATTATTGAAACTGTTTGAGTGTGTTTATTGCTGTAAACCTAATTTATCAGTGCTTTTTACATGATGATTTCCCTTCAGTCAGTTTTTCGTTTGTCTTCAAATGACTCATTTGTAGATGCGATAAGTGTTGTCTCTGTGTAGGTCTAAGATAAGATGGTGGATTCGGGTTGAATAAACTTTCAATGTACAAGTCATTTATCGGATGACTGGACTCGGACATGTTTTCTGCTTCGTCATATATATAAATCAAAGATGGATGCGTGGTTTAGATAAATAATTTAACATTGTTTATTTCCCCCAAGAAGTAGTAGTTCCAGTAGACAATAATACTTCGGTCCTATATAAATTAATTATAATTCATTAAAATGCTAAACCAAATACCTGCACAAAATTGGCTGTGAGTTGTTGTTGAATAGCCAAGTGATATTAACATGGCTTGACTTCTGCTCGTATGTTTTACAGGACAGGTACACACACACACACACACACACACACACACACACACACACACACACACTTAGACCCATCGGCAAAATCAAAAGATGCTATGAAGGCGAAAATAGAATGGCCGGGGTACAACTTTACCGACAAAGGCAGGCAGGGCAAGATAGGACATTTTGTATTTACATTTTTTACCCCCTCCGACAGATGCGAAATTTTATCCCATTTGATGATTTCTGGTGCGATTTTAATGAAAAATATGCGAGAATATCATATCGCAAAATCGCGGCACAAAATGATCCCTGGACACTGTCTGGTCTGATGTTTGTCTGGTCTGGTCATTCTGTTTGGTCTGCTGTTTGTCTGTCTTCCCTTGACTGGTCTGTCAGGTCAGGTCTTTCTGGTCTGTCTGTCTGTCCGTCTGTTGGATAGATAAATAAAGATAAAGATAGATACATAGATAAATAGATAGATAATGTTATATTTGCTTTTCTTCAGACGGCATATCTTAATACCGTCTTTATTTACTTGTGTCTGTTCGAATTTCCTTCACTGTTTTTAATTTCATTCGCAGGAGGTCCTCCCGACTGAATACTGACGTCAGCAACAACTTTCCCCCTACGACGACAACAAAAGAACAAAAACATGAGTGAGGCCGCTAAATATTCAGAAGAGTTGGATCCTCTTGTCTGCCGACCTTGTAGTCTCGACGGAAAGTCCAAATCTGCACATGGCTTTTGTGACACGTGCAAGGAGCACTTGTGCGTGAGTTGCTTTAATTGTCACCGCCTCCCCTTAATATGCAGAGACCACGTGATGTTGGATAAAGTTTCTATGCCAAAGGAAATAGTAGCACCACGAGACCAATTGACTGAGAAATGCAAAAAACATGATTGCCTGTTAGACCATTATTGTATAAAAGACAAAGTCATTATATGTTCTAGATGTGTCATCTCAAATCATAAAACGTGTGATGTAAGTTTCATTCCCGACGTTTCGGAAGATATCGGCAACAGCCGTGAGTTCTCCTGTTTCCGTGACAACGTGACAGATTTGGTAAAAAGAGTTAAGACAAATAAAGAAACCATAGACGAAAATAATGGCGACATTGAAAAACTTAAAGAGGAAATGAAGTCGCAAGTTCGACACTTTAAGGAAGACTCAATCAGATTTTTTGAGAGACTGGAACTCTCCTTACTTCGAGAAATCGATCAAATTGCTGACTCAGACCTCTCGCGGATGAGCGAGATATCGAAGACTTGTGCTACCATAGAAACCGATCTGCAGAAACTCGTGACAGAATTGGAAGAAAAATTAAAACGACATCAAAACATAAAATTGTATTTCACTATGAAAAATGCAGAGAAGAATATGGAAGAGTTTCAGTCAAAAATCGAGGAAATAGATTCCATGAACAGGGTTACGAGGTACAGTTTTGAACCGGACGATGACATCGAGCGCGTGAAATCGTCAGTGAAGACCCTGGGTAAGTTGCACGTGCAACGTCATAACGTGAAGGCGACGCACGTGCGGGATATAAACGTTAAAAGTAGATCAGATAAAAAGACATGTTTAGTCACAGGTCTAGTGGTTCTACCAGGCGACCGGATGATTGTTTGTGACTATGAGGTTGAGGATGATGAGAAGGATGGGGGGAATAATTGTATAAAACTTGTTGACTTGAAAAAGAACAAAGTAAGGTCCCAGATCCGCCTCCCCTCCAAACCCTGGGACGGGGCCCTCGTGCCCGTAGAAACATCTACGGAGGTCATTATTACGCTGCCACTGGTCAGTAAACTGCACTTCGTCCAAGTGTCGGGCAATACTTTTAAGGACGTGGACAAGCAGATCGGGGTTGTGGGTTTGTGTCATGGTATCCGGGTCACGCGGGACCGGAAGTTGATTGTGGGTTACCAAGGTTATGGAGGCGACCCGGGGAAAGTTGAAATTCTCAACATGGAGGGTCACGTGTTGAGGAAAGTCGTGACAAACCGCAGCGGCATTAAACTGTTTAAATATCCAAACTACATCTCGGTCAGCCCTTGCTCTGGGAAGATATACATAGCAGACTGGGGTAACAATACGCTGACCACTGTCCGTGCCCTGGACGGGGCGATATTGTCCGTATTAGAAGGGCTTAGTAAACCTTTTGGCGTGACTGTGGACAGGGCGGGGTCAGTGTTCTTCTGTTGTTATAACCCAGCAAGCTTCAATCAGCTGAACGTGACTGGGGACCGGGTCACGCGCATCCTGGGGGCGGCAGATGGGTTGTGTAGGTGGCCCAAGGCCATCGGACTTAATCCGGAAAATGGGCGGATGTACGTCAGCGGTGGCGGTATGGATCACGTGCAGGAGTTCGAACTGTCAGACAACGGAAGGTTAGAATTTATTTTGTCATCACAGTCGCCATCTTGATTTTTCTTCCTTTACTTTCTTTCAATAATTTGCTTTCAACTATCATGATCATCAACCGCAATTTTTAATACCATTATGTTTTGTTTATTTATGTATATATTATTATTTATTTATTTATTTATTTATTAGTCATGGACCAGCCACCATATTGATGTTTTTCTTTCTTCATTTATTGCTTCAAATTATCTATTTTTTTTTTTTTTCATTTTGCATCATCAATTCAAACATTAGACCGCCATATAAGTCATCAGTAATATTCCTATATATTTTTACTGGCATCCGATTTTTATTTTTATTTTATTTCTTCATTCAATCATTCATTTATATTTCATCATTAATTCATTCCTTTATTTATATATCCATTTAATCTTCCTTTTAACAATATTTATTTACTTAATTTATACGAGCATCCGCCAATTTGATTTTTCACCGAACTGCATTTTCTTTTTATCTATACTGGGGTGCGAGCAGTATCCGTGAATTTTTAATTGCATTTCTGCTGTAAACGGGTGATGCGAATAAAATAGTTTGAAAATATAAACAGATAGGTTCGATTTCCATCTGACACAAACATATATTGAGTTCTTACGTCACTCGTGTACTAAGAGAAAGAGGCCCCAAAAGGAGTACTCCATGTTGCTATTTTGGGTGGCAACTGAAGCAGTGCAGTATCCGTGATTTTCGTTTTTGATGTCGTCGCGCAGATATTTCGTCTTATTTTATCTAAATTTTCACTTTAATGATACTCTATCAAAGAGGCGTGAGAAAATTGATCCAAAATAAGATATTGTTTATTTCTATAGTTTACTGTGAAGATAATTATCTGTCAGGAAATTTCACGAAGAGAAAACAAGAAGAATTTTCAAATACATGTACGTTGAAACAGATAATTAGACTTTAGCTGACACTCAGACAAGAATAAACGTTTGGTTGATCAGAGATTTATTTTTACCGGTTTATCAAGAAGTTGCACCAACATAAGTCATTATCAGCTTCTTTTTAAATATTTCAGCAACAGTATATGTTTTGGTTTGGGGGTAAAAATAAATGAATAGGGTCGTCGATTTATAGTGTAAACCACGACTCGTTCAGGTATTCGACTGCTTATGGCTACATATACATACATATCATTAATTAAATTAAATTTGGTTGTATCCACCATCAGCGCATCTAGTCAATTTATGGCAAATTATAGAGGTCGCTGCCTACCATTTTCTTAACCAGGAATATGACTTAGTTTTCATGTTTATATTTCCAAAGTCAATATTTCGTAACGTTTTTATGTTGATTTTCCGCATATACCCTATCGGTTTGTATCAGCAACCATAATAATATATTTATGTTCTTGAAGGTTCAAGACGGTTGACAGAAAAATTCAAGTCTAATGTAAAGTCATGGAATTTTTTGTAGCCGAGTTTAAAAAATCCTTAAGCGGCAAAGAGCGCATTTATGCTTGCTTGGAATTTATTTGTAAATCATACATGTAAATCTTGCAAACACTTCAGAAAACACATAAATAATGTAATAAACCTATTGGATTTTATGTTGATGTTGTTGTTGTTTTACCGTACTAATAGAAACTTAAAGAACGGTTGGTTAAACTAGTACGTCGAAGCTACGTGCACACGCTATGTAAATACTAGTAAGCATATTTAAAGACCCAGTTATTTGTTTAAATTTTATACAGAATTAAAAACTGACGGAGAAAAAAAATAAAACATCATATTCTCTGATGCAATGATGCATTTAAGGCAAGAGACAAAAAAACGTGATATCTAAATGTTCCCGCCAGTCAGTCTAAAACTAGAGGGTTACCGAATCGAGAATGAGACCCCAAACATGTCAAAGAAGTGATACAAATTTAATATTTTGGAAAGTTTGATACGTTTACCATCACTCATTATACAATTAAAGTAAAACAGTATTTGTGTTCCAAGGAATGACATTATCCAATTTATATAAAAAATATTTTTTATTCATATATATTCTTTTAAAACTCTGAAAAACTAATACTGATAAAAGAAAAATCTTCCAATTATTAAAAACGAAATAAAAAGTAAATATACGACAGTACGTGATTGAAGAAAATAGTGGAGGGTGGTATTCATCATTTTCAAATACGTTTCCTATCTAAAGATGTACATGTATCTGTTTTCTGTCTACACTATTTATTGTCTCAAAAACTTAACATCTTTTTTTTTTCAGTTTAGGTTCAGATATTAATTCCTTGTCTATATAAGCCGACATTTGAATATCAAGAAAAAAAAGCAAAAACATTTAACCGAAATATGAATGGATGCACCAGTTGCCCGTGTGATAATAAATGACCGGTCTGAAAAGGAAGAAAAAAAAACACAATAAAAAATAAAATAAATACTTATAACTGATTTCTTTTTCGAAAATTGGTTTATTTAAAAAGTTGATATCTCCTTTGTGGGCGCCACCACTGTTTAAGAAAGAGAGCTGCTGTAAATTGTTTATTATTCCCCTTTAAAATACTCAAGAAGTGGACGATGCAGTCTGTGACATAATTTCCTAAAGTTAAAGTTATAGATATTAAAAATGGGTTGAAATTGTTGTTTGAAATGACTTATATGAATATTTGGTTTCTTATGATATAAATACCAATACAACACCTAATTAGCGAACTCAAAATAACCGAGAACGCACGCGTTGCGTCGCACGCTCTGATCCCACGCGACGAGGCCAGTTGTATTTTCACTTTACTGATAAATAATCGACTGTTATTTCATTAATACTCACCCTTTCGCGCTAAAAATTTGGCTTCCACACTGAAAATCAAATTATAACGAACATTAATAAAGTGGACTTTTTCCAAAACAGCGTTATATTTGACGATATTATAAGCAAATCACGGATATACCTTATTCACGGTTACTGCTCGCACCCCAGTACAGCCTTTAAATCATTTATTATTACTTAAGTTTTTATATTCTTATTGATTAGCATCTTTATTTTCTGAAAGACGATTGAAGTGAATTTGTGCATCACGGAATTAATATTATTTTGTTGTCTGTTGCAATCTTTCTTTATTTTATCGTGTGCTTATCATCAGGAGGAACTAAATACTACGATTATATTTTTTGCTGATACTCAACAACCATCATCATTTTCTATTCATTTTTTTATTCAGTGTACATTCGTGTTTCTTGATATTGAACATCAATTATATTATTATCAATTTTTACTTTAAATTCAATTCCATTTTAAATGAGCACTTGTCATTTTAAGAATATAAACTGTGTAATCCACAGTATATAAACGAGTCTACTTCTGGTTTTCGCAAGAAAGGTACAAGTAAAAATATATAGGCTCCCAAGAAAAATACAGTGATCGGAAGCAGTAAGTGCTTGTAATCGCAAGGCAGGGTAAACATTAAATTATAAAAGCTTGCAAGACATGGTACAGTGATTTCGTTTACATACTGTGTAATCTGTCCGTGAAATTCATTACGTAATATTTCTTCATTTAGACTACATGATTAGATATAGTTTTAGATAACTGACCATCTGAATTATCCAATATTCTTCCACTTCCTTTCTGCCACCTAAGTCCATCCAATATTTTGCTGTTCTCCTGTTCAAAGTATTTCTTTAAGTTTTTAAGAATTGACGCATATGTCCCCCCCCCCCGTCCCCCCATTTAGGCTCTCTCTCTCTCTCTCTCTTGAGGAAAATGCTATATTTTCACAGGTTAAAATAACAACATCATTTTAGTTCTTAATAAAATATAACTCCGGGAAATGCCATGTAGTCACCCTGCTTCATAAATATATTTGAATGTATTTTTGAATGTCGAACCTCAATTCAACAAACTATTCTGAGAAGGATAATGCATTATTACTTAAAACAGTTCCATTATTTAATTGGTACTTATTACCTAGAAATAAGAGTGGAAAATAGTGAAATTATCAGGAAATTTATTAGAAAATGATCATTAAAACTTGAACCCGCACCTACGTTAAGCCCCTGTAATGGATCCGCTACATTTCGGACCTCATGGCCTTTCACGGAGATAACCAAGATTTTCTAATGTTTTATTATGGTACCTTGGTTATCTTGATAGAAGTTAATTGGTATTAGACGTAGAGGTGTGTTTCGACTTTACCGGAAGTGAGTTACAGGGCATAAACCTTAAAGCATTAAATAAAAAAGAAAAACAATATTTGTTTTGATGAAAGATCGATGTATATTTTCATTCATGAACACAAAAAGGTGCATTTTTACTTGTGGCTTTGCTACTCGTGAAAATATAGCTTTTTATATTCCCTCAGTGAAATTATTAATCGATCAAAACAAAAAACAAATCAAACAATTATCCTCTATGTTAACATCTATGTCACTGTCATATATGTTCCTAAGTTAATGTTGGATTTTTTTTCAGCTAAAATCCCAAATAAGGAAATAAGATAAATTTACAACTAAAAACTTGACTGCGTTATGTTTTCCGTAGAGTATTTCGAAAATTATTTTCGATATTTATTTATTTTGATATAATCATGATATTAAATTTACAGCCATAGTTACTCTTGTTATTTTTCCCCTTAAAATTTCTTTTCATAATAACTTGCATGTTTTGTTTCATCTTTAGAAAGTGATCAATTGAAAACATGTAGTAATTTCCATCTTTCTTTATTAAATAGTAAATATGTTTGAGTGTCATATGTCGAATTCCACCAACAATTCTTAGCGCTAAGTAAAACTTAATACTTAGGGCTATTTTCATTAGTTTTGTTTCTCTAAAAGAATACCCAAATAGGTTATTTCTTAACAAATATTGTTAGTTATTAAGGTAATAATTTATTTCAACTCAGGCCAGAAATAATACTCAGGCATTTTTTTAAACAAATGAGGGAGGGCGGAAATCGTTTTATTGCTCCCGATTATTTTTATTCTATGTTTCTCTCAAGTTTCATAACTGTGAAGTTCAAATAGACACTGCTTAACATGTACTGGAATAAAAAAGGGGAAAATACTTTCTTGACCGTTCAAGAAACAATTACACACATTTTCTCTCTCACTCTCTCTCTCTCTTTCTCTCTCTCTATATATATATATAACTGTATTTGATTAGATTGCTACAACATTGATATCAGACAGATACTTCCTCGATAATTCTCAAATTATTTTCAGTGGAGGGCCTCTTTGCAATTTTCAATTGCTTTTCAACAGCTTGCTCCATAATACAGCATGGTAGTGTTGCACAACTTTTAATCCCATAAAATGACATCATTTTCCTATTTATATCTCATTTTTTTAAATATTTCAAAATATATCTCTTTTATTGATTTCAAATATAAAATGTACGACATAAGTCAAAATGCATCTCCACCAGTTAATGAATAAATATCATTCTAGCCTCTATCCTGTAGATATCAAAATTGTTAAAATGCGATTCCTCTGACATGTTTCAAAAGAAAGAATGCGACATTTGCCACCACCCAAACATGTTGTTTCTCTGTTTCCCTTCACCATAATCTGCGTCGTAGAAGCACATTTGAAAAATCAGTAAACATCGATCAGAATCCTGGGGGCAAAGACGCTCTTGACATGGGTGCCTGGTACTCGGCATCGCAGTACGTGCGGTATATAGCATGCTCAGGTAACAGTGGCTGGTGGCTGTTTCCACAGCTGTTAACTGCGGATTCGACGATTTTTTGGGGAAAATAAAAAAAGATATTTAGACTTTGAAACGAAAGAATTGGGGAAATACAAGCGAGTGCGATGAAACTAACCTTTATTCGTTTTGGCCTTATGTACTTGAATATTTCATAAAATAGTAATGGCGGATTGTGTATCTACATAGTAAAAGAATTTAAGTATTTCTTGGCCCTATAACTGGTGGAGTTCGAGCATGATCATATGAATAAGACAATTTATTATTCTGTATTTACAGCCAGATCACGGTCCCGCGTCACAACAGAACAACCTGTAAAGGTATGTCATTTTACTGCTATGTCCAAATACCCAGTCTCGTTATCTTACTTTTTAATTTTCTCTTTTCTCTCTTATACGATTTGCTTTATAGCATACCAAGTTTTTTTCTCCATATTTTTTTTTTATTTCTTCTGTTCTTTTTTTTTTTAATTTTGGTTCTTTCTTTTAATTCTTATATTACTACTATTTTTACTGTACTCCCTAGATCATATTACTACTGCTTCTCTACTACAATAACTACGTCTTTACAAAACTACTTAAATATTTCCAATACTTTAAAACAACATCAATTACTACTATAATATAACAACAACAACTATACTTCTACTTTACGCAATTTTTACCCTACAATTAACACTCTAAAACGACAATTATTCTACGACGACATCAAATACTACTACTTCTTCTACTCTTCTACAATCACTACTCAAAACTAAAAAACCACAATTTATAAATACATAAACTACTAACAATACAACTATCATTGTACAGCAAAAAAACCATTTAAACTATTACTACAATACAACAATACTACTTCAACAAAAGTCTTACTATATATATATATATAATATATATTCTTTGGCTACTATTGTAACATTACTACTTCTACGGTTATTTTTTTTCTTTTTTACAATCCTAATGTTTCTACTCTGTTATAATTACGACTGCAACTATTGTTACCACTGAAATAACTCTTACTATTTTTGTAACACAAACATTATAAATGTCATTTTAATTCTACTTTAAATCCATAAATGTTTTGTTGAAAGAAGTTGTGAAAAAAAGAAGACAAGTAGCATTAAGATGAAATTAATTTAGAATTTACCTTACTTATATATTAAATTAGTAAAATATCTGTTTCAGATGACAGAGAGCATTCCCTAAGATGAATGAAATATATCCAATGACTTATCCGATGACTTAGCAAAATTTGTTCTGTATTGCCAATGATGCCGCTTTGAAATGGATGTTGTATATGACTTGCGATATAGACAAACATTGCATGAACTTAAATGTTCCAGTAACATTGTTATAATGACATGTGGGCACAAGCTGTTACATTTGTGTGTCATTTGATGCTTCTCACATTGTGTTTTTTTTTTTTTAAAAAAGTGTCTGATTCTGTTCATAGGAATCGGGTGTGATATCATCTGTTCAAAATGGGAATGGACAGAAAAATATTTATTATATTTAGATCTATGTATTCTTTTGTTCATTCTTGTGTCAATCAATGTATTTCTTATTTGATTTGTTGATATTTCAATTGGATTGTTTCAAGGACAGACACAATTGCCGTTATTTTTTTGCTTTGTTTCTAGAAGATCTAGAATTGCTTTTACCGACAGGCTAAAATGTTGCGTTTCAATATATACATTATGTATAATTATTATTATTTTGATGTTTGCAGATGACATGGTTTTAATTGGTAACTCCTGTTAAAATTTACTAGATAGCTTAGATAGTTTACATACTTGTTGTTTTCATTGGGGATGTTGATAAAACTAAGGTTATGGTCATTCGGAAAAGGGAACATTTATGAGATGGTGAAAAGTGGTATTATGATAACAAAGAATTAGAAGCAGTTGACAATTTAATTACCTAGAGTAACATTTAATTATCAAGTCCGTTTATGCTCAATAACCAATATTTGAAAGGTTAAGCACTAAAAGCTATGTAGATGTTCATAAATAATTTTAAGAGGTTCTAAATTAAACCAAGTATTGCATTATAGTTATTTGACGTTTTATAATGTTTATTGTCCAGTTTGGGGTTTTACAAAATCAAAGACTTGAAAAAATATATTTAAAAATTTGTAAATCAATTTTAGGTGTTATGGTAACTTCAAGTAACGCTGCGATATATGGCGAATTAGGTAGTTACCCATTACACATTAACAGGCAAATCAACAAATACAGGTAACATAATTCTTAGAGCTATATATAATAATGCGCTAGAAAGTTGCAACAAGGGGATCAAAAACTTGGTGTATTATGTTAAATGCAAGCTAGAAAGATATGGCGTTATGTATATTTTTCCATGATGCATATGGTGTTGATATTGATAATTTCATGTTAGTATTCAAAAAGAGGATTGTTGATAGCAAAAAGAGGATTTTAAAACATTTAGAATATGTAAAATACTTAGATATTTTGTAGGGAAACCACAGAATTTGTATGAGTTAGTTAAGAATCGGTGCATATAATTTATACATTGGACCCTTAAGCTACGAAAGAAAAAGAGAAGACAGAGTTGATAGAAAATGTATATTGTGTAACGAAAACGATATAGAAGATAAACATAATTTTATTCTTATCTGTGATAATTATAAAGATATAAGTAAAACCTATGTACAAATCATTATGAATACCCAAATATACTTAAGTTTATTGATTCACTTGATAGCACCAATAGAACAACATTATTGAATCTGTCAATATATATTAGAAAAGCAATACGAATAAGAAATGAATCACTGAACTTGTAATGTACATAGAAGTCTGTTAATGTGAATGGTATTTTGTAAGGACGGTATGTATTAAATTATGATTATTGGATGATTAGGTATTATTATTAATGTGCTGAATATTATGATGACTTAGTATAGTGATGAAAAGTGCATTAAAGCATTTTGTTGAGTTTGGAAAGGACAAGGATATTGAATGAAAGATAATTGTTGGTAATCATAAACAATCAATATGATGATTATTATGAGTGTCTTCTAAGATAAGTGTCATAATTTATACTTATGTGCTATGATAGTTTCTAGATGAGTGATAGAAGTGTAAATGCATTACATGTTAATTTATCATGTTTAAACATTGTCCTTCTTTTTCTCTAAATTTCGTTTCGTTAGGGATATAAGAGGGAATAGTACTCAGCAATATATTTATTATATATTTATACATTTGAGAATTTCTCATCCTACAATCTTCCTATAATTTTAGGAAGATATTAAGGGATAAAAAAGAAATACAACAATAAGCAATGATCGTGTATATTATTTACACATAAGATAACATAAGATGAAATAAAGATATTTAATAAAATGAATATTTAATTGTATCATTGTCGATATGATTAGCACGTAAAGTATAATCAACAATTATATGTAAATCGTATTGATGATAAAAGTTGTGTTAGTATGTAAATTAACTTCTTAATTTAGAGTAAAATGGTATCGAAGTAAAATATTAAGCTCTATTCTCCGCATTATGAAAACATATATAAAATATTTCATACATTTTTTGATGTATAAATTTCAGTTCTTCACTTTCTTTCCACAATAACTGTGGAAACTTTATGAAAAATGTAGTAAATTCACAAGAAAAATATTGAAAGACAGGAGTGTGTATGAATGAATAGGTTGGATTTATAAAAAAATAAATATTATGTACTGACGATGTACACTATTGTATAAGAAAAAGAAATATACTTTAAAAAAGAAAGGAAAATGAACTGTAAATACAATTTGTATATATAAATATGTACACAGAATGGATTAGTCATCGATTTTACATTGAATTAAGAAAATGATGAATCATTATCGTTTTGTATGTTAATGTATTTTTTTTTAAATAAAGTGAAGATTAAATCATAAATCATGTTGATTGAACGATATTCAATTATGATCACAGGAATAATATCCTTTCCTTGATCCTTTAAACAATATCCTACCTGAAATTGTTCTTGATTGTGTTGCTTATAGCAACCTATATCTATTGCATTGTATATTATATTGGTTTATCCACTTCCCTATAGTTTGTATGTATATAGATGTCATTATCATTAAACCTTATGATTAAAATGTCTTGTTATAAGTTTAAATGTCATGTCCGTTTCTAATGAAATGCATGTAGAGAGAGAGAGAGAGAGATCAACCTAAACTACACCCAATCTACCTTAAGGCCTTTATATCAACACTGTTAGATACGTGACCGCAAACCGACCTCGCATAAGTACGTTTTTGTTTTAACCCCAACAATTTATAAGAAAGCAAGCGAAATGTCTTGACACAGATCCAATCGACTTGGAGACCGCTCTCTCAACTTTTAATATATGTAACATTATAAAATTATTGATTCTGTGATTTATTTCCACAAAAAGTAACGTGTTTAATGTAATAAAATGGGGTCACCAGTAGTAAGCGAAGAAGGAAATAGTTTAAATTGTAGGACTTAGTACGAAGTATGATGAAACCGGGACCCAGATTTGGCAAAATCATATGTCACACGCAAGAACATTAAATAAAATTTAAAGTATCGGAAGTTCTTCTACACATACGCACAAAAGCATTCGTTACTTTGTTAATGTATACGTTAATTGTTTAGACTAAAGTTTACAGCCTTCGCGTTCAATACACACAAGCTAATTAACATAATTGGGAGATAAACTATTTTGTAATTTGTATACAAAAAGAAATCAATTTGTACTGCTCGGTTGACTTTACGAAACATTTTTAAACTGTATTGTCTATAAAATCTACATAGTATCGTAAGTTCTTAAGTTTGATGCACAGAAGTATGACGAATTTGACCTTTAATGCATTTGACTTTGAAGGGGAATGTATTTTATTTGATGTCACATGTCCACGATTTTAGTCTAAATTGAAACCTTGATATCAATCGTCAATTAATTTGATACTGATCATCAAAACTTTTAAATCGTCTTAAAGGTCTTTAAAGGACTATATTATTTAATGCCGAAGAAAATGCAGCTTGAATACTGCTATTTTATTTGGCAAAATAAACAACAGAGAACATTAACAGTTAAACATGCATTTAAATCAGACTTCATCTTAGGGAGTTATAAGCATTGAAGCAATTGCATGCCAGGACCCCAAGCAGAAAAAAATGAAAGTGAAAATAAATTAACGTTATTATTTAAATACAGATCATCGGCAATAGGTGTAAATTAAATGTTTAAGCTTTAATTTCGCACCATTCTTCTATGTATTTTTTCATGTATTTGTTTTGATTATCCGATTATTTGGTGTATTTCATTTCATGAAATTGCAACCATATTTTTCATGTGTAGTTTTTCTTTCAAACATTTGCAACAGAAAAGTTAAATTTGACGTTTGGCTCCTTAAAGGGTACAACCCGTACATGACCTGAAATTCTGACAATATAGATTTTTTCCGCAGTTGTGTTGCAAATATACGCAATAATCAAAATACTTCTATCTTATCTCAAACAAAAATGGATACGTTTTTCTTTGCAAGGTTCGAACATTCAACCTCTGCTAGCGCAAAAACTTTTCCAAACCTGACATTTTGACAATCATATTTAATGGGGAGTCGATAAGGAATATAAGACAAAAACACATCTAATCGGAATTTAAAAAAAAAAGAGTTATAAGCAAAATTGTTTGATGCAAATTAACACCCTGCGGCAAAAGTACAAACTAAATTGATAATATCATCTTAAGATCACTTAGAGAATTATATAAATATATGTCTAAAATTTCATGTCTGTAGCTTAATTCTAAATTGCCAATTTCCTGTTGACACAAGTGGCTAGAAGTCAAATAATTATAAAAATGGTACTACTAAAAAGAAATAGAAGAATAACAATAGGTTTGCGCAGTGCAAGGTTTGAACACCTAAAAAGGTTCTAAGAAGAAACAGAAGAAGAACAAGAGGTTTTCACATTGCGAGGTGCGAAAACGTAATGAATGAACTCTAACAGAAAGCGCCGTCTAATTGAATAAAATATTAAAAGAAAACAAAGTGCAACCTAAATTGAATAAAAATTTAAATGAAGTGCGCCGTAAAATACAACATGCAGGGAAGGGAAGTTAATATAAATAACTAAGCCGTTTAACAAAATGTATTGTGCGAGTTATTCCCCTTTATCAGCAAAAATAATGAAAAACTAAAATAATTAGTATATTTTCAATTCATTGCCACATAATAAATGGTTAAAGAATGGGCTATTTATTTATTTTTCTTTTTTCTTTTACTTTTTTTTGTAGAAGAATGTAGAAGTTGTTGTATGAGTTGGTGTACAAGTTGAATGACTAGCACTAGTTATTGTACGAGTAGATGTAGAATATGTTGTTGGAGTAGCACTAGTTGTTGTACGAGTAGTACTTGAAGTTGTTGTTGTACTAGTGCCACTATTTGTTGTATTAGTAGCACTTGTTATTGTTGTATGATTAGCAAAAGTAGTTGTTGAACGAGTAGCTCTGATAAAGTTTTGTCAGAGTAGTAGTAGTTTTTTTTGTACGAGTAGTATTATTTTTCGTCCTTGTACGGTTAGCTGTTATTGTACGAGTACTAGTATCTATAGTAATTGGTGAAGTAATAGTAGCAGCAGCAGTATTCTTTTACGAGTAGGAGTGGAAAGAGTTGTACGAATAGCAGAGGTAGTAGTCTTTGTTGTACGAGTAGCTTAAGTTGCAGTAGTTGTTGTAGTAGTAACAGTGGTTTCTGTTTCTGTTTTTGTAATAAAAATTGAAGTATTATTAGTAGTAGCAGCAGGGGAATTTTTTAACATAGATAGTTGTAGCTGCAGTAGTAGTAGTAGTAGTAGTTGTTGTTGTTTTTGGGGGTAAAAATATTGGTATACAAAACTACCGTATGTATAGGGCACACATTTATCCATCTGTTTAAACAATATTATTGCGGTTTCAGTGATATGACTACGATACTTTTGAAAAAAAAGGTCTCCTCAGTTACGATATTTATATACATATGCAAATTTATTTACAATTGGGGGTTGAAACTAGCTTTATCAATTTATAAATGGTTTCAATTGATAGTTATAAAATCGATGCTAGCGTAAACCGATCTTTACCGAGGGATCTGACGGAGATTACCGAGAGTATTTTCGAACTATACCAGGTCTCCAGACGCTCACTTCGGTTGTCTGTCTACGTGATGAACTGCACGCGAGAATTTCACTATATAATCGTCTGCAATGTCCATGGATGACATTCAATAGGAGAACCGGGATTTTCCGTTTCGAAAAATTTTATCACGTGAGTGAATTATTTTGTTCAAGTATATAATATGTTTCAATAAAATGCCTGATCTTTTCCTCTTTAGATTTGACACTTTAATGGCATATTTTTCTTCCGTGTTGGAAACATAATCATTATTTACATTTTAAAATCCCCTTTTATCAATTTAATTTAGATTGACTTTCTATTTCGCTTTGTTTTGAGGAAATATTGGTACTATCTACTTTACGGGTGGTGAATCAATTTCAATATTGGATTATTAGGAACATGATATTTATTGATGCGAGATTCGGACTTTATTAAAAAGAGGTATTTTTTAAGTCAGTTTTTCTTCTTCAAATTCTGAGACTCCGTTTATCATCAACAAAACATGCAGAAAGCGTTATAGAAGTTACATGATTTTTTGCGTCCATCGGGGCCATTGGTTCGAAACCTACCGCGATTACAATAGTTAGACTGGTTTGTTTAAGTTTCAGGATAATGCGATTGGGTTTGGTATCATGCCACTTGTCTTTGTCATGATATCGCATGGAGGCAGCACTATATCTGTCTCATATACACAGATGTCCCATACTGATTGAAATACTGTCGGTGGGACGTTAAACCTCAGTGACAATGATATTCAAGCTGAAAAGGGGAAACATAAAACACATGTTAATTTCTAGTCAACATGAACGAAATTTAAAATCCAAAAAATATATTTGCATTTTCTTTAAATGAATAAACATTGACATTTTAGATATTAAGTTTTTCTATCATTTCACAAATGGTGTGATAATATTGATTATCTACATTTCATAAAACTCTTAAATCACATGCCTTCAAGCCGAAGTTAGCAATGCGGATCTTACTAAATATAGATCTAGCAAAGTATGTTCCTTCATTTGAAACCATATATATATTTAACTTCCTTTTTCATATCGAGGGCTGACCGCAAAACATGTATAACTGCATATAGAAATAAAAGGAGATGGGACAGTTTTGTGGTCTACCCTCGATGCGCGCGCACAAATGTGTGTGTGTGTGTGTGTATGTGTGTGTGTGTGTGTGTATGAAAATGTGTCGCCCTGACAGCCCCTATCACGTGGTACTTTTGCTGAAACCCCTCATATAACATTCTCATGCATTTTGTTTACATTTCGTTCATGTGTTTCTTAAATCATATATCTTCCCCAAGTGGTGATTTGATTTTATATCCTGTTTCTAACTACTTAAAATTTGATAATGCATGCATTGTTGATATCTTCCCTAGGTTACTGCAGGGCTGATAAAACTCAAGGTGAAATACGCTTTGTTTATAAGACACATGTTTTGATTCAATAATAGCTGTTGCATATCGTCGTCGTATAATTATGATGATGATAATGATGATAATGATACTCTCGCCATGATGATAACTAATAATGATTGTTGATTGAAGTTGATCTAGCAATGATGATGATGAATATGATGAATTTGATGATGAAGAATATGATGAATTTGATGATGATTATCTAGACGTGATGATGATCTAGAATGATGATGATGATAACGTTGATGATGAGAATCTAGTTATGATGATGATGACTTTGTTGATTTTATTTATGAATAACGTGTTGATGATCTTGACATGATGATGAGGATGATTAGTCAAAATAAGTTGTTTTTTTTAATCTCAATATTGATAAAGACGCATCATCACCATTTTCATCATCATTAGTTGCACCATTGTTGCCGGCAGTATTTTCTGCTCTTTGTTCCTCTTTGTTCAACTACTTCTATAACTTAACACAACATTCCTCATGACCGATGCCATGGTAACCGCGTCCTGTCCTTTTCTGTTTACAGACCGTACTGTGCACGATGGTCACATTTTCAGAATTCAGGGTCGTCCTCCGGAAGTATCCCTCGGTAAGTCTGGTTCACTCAGGCGCTTCGTCCGTATAATGTTTGTTTGTTTGTTTAGTTTAACGTCCCACCGACAGTATTCAGTTATTTGGAGACGATGTCTACTTGAGACAGTTTTAGGGCTGCCACACTGCAGTATCACGCAGTAGACATGTGGCATGATACCACACCCAGTCACATTATGCTGATACCGGGCCAACCAGTCCTGCAACTACCCTTATATGCTGAGCACCAAGCAAGGGAGCTATAACAGTACCATTTTTTACGACTTTGGTATGTCGCGGCCGGGGATCGAACCCCCGACCTAATTCGACCTCATTAGCATAGCTCATAAGCTTATTTATTTGATGAACATACTAATTATTAATGGCCAAAATGATACAATCCTTTGATTTTATTTCAGTGTTAACCCTTTAACCCAATGAATATATTACTTCATTGAGTTTTAAAAAGTACATGTATATAAACCAATAGATTGTTCTTTCCTATGCAGACTGAATAGAATATGGGGTACAATATTGCTTGAGCAAACAGGGAAAACCCTGATCAGACATCTTCTTGAAGGGCCAAGTTCTGCTGTGGTTGCTAAGGCATCACTGTATATAATGTTAAATAAGTTTTTAGAAATAAGCGTTAAAAATTCATTGTATACATGTAAATAACGTACGATATAAAAAAGGTGAAAAAGTGACTTTACTATTTAACGTTTTTCTTTCTTTTCTTTTTTTTGAAGTTCGTATCATAAAGACGAATTTCCCGACATACGCCATATTGTAAGAATAGATTTCATGGTCAAAAAGTCACGGTTATTGAAGTACAAACACATTATACTATATCACGTGACCACTGTGTTTAATTATCATTGAACAAAGTGTATTATTAGCTAATAATGATGAATCGTTCAAGGACACAATTCTACGTGACTATCAGCACAGGATAACCCTGCAAAACCTATAGATCAAAGTAGTCCACTATAGAATTAAATATACAGAGGCTAAACAATTCTGTTTAGTGTAAATGAGTGCTAATGACATTACAATAACAGCAAGGATGATGATGATGATGATGATGATGCTTCTATGTTTGGTTTTATTTATTTATTTTACACGTATTTCTCCCGATTTGATGTTCTGTTCTATATAGCATACAAAACATTGTTGTTGTTGTTGATACAACTATTGCAGATGTGGTTGTTTCCGCAGCATTTCTTTTTCTTTCTTTCTTTCTTTCTTTCTTTCTTTCTTTCTTTCTTTCTTTCTTTCAAAACATTTTGTTAACACTGAAGCCACTTCGTGTACTATCTTCCTCTATCTCTTTCTTTCTCCGTAAAATCAAGCTTCATTGTTTTTACAACAAATCATGATAACGACCCTCCAATTAACGATTCACTCTAACAATCAAAGTCTCACAGACAACATGACCATCACCTTGTCCGGACTGCTGTGACCTTGAGTCGCTCGTCAAGGTTAGAGTTAAAAGCCCGCCGATTCCGATTTTTCCAATTCGAGCGGCGGCATTTTGATCTATCCTGGCAGATATTGTAATGCATGGCTGGCATCTATCGATCTTCAGGAATGCGTATACAAACCCTGTGAAACATTTCTGGCACTTTTTGTTATCCTTGCTCGCTGATTAAAAGTGGTAGAAGTTATTGTTGTAGCTCCAGTTAATAGAAGTATTAGCAGGATCAGAAATTATTTGTATTTTAGAAGCAATTTCTGTTGTATTTTAGCAGACTTAGTAATTATAGTAGTGGTAGTAGCAACAGTACAAGTTGAAATAGCTGTTATATTTTAGCACTTAACAGGATTTTCATTAATAACAATTTAATGATCAGATTTATTGATTCAAATCACATACAAATCGGTTGTGTTCGCAGCAATAATAACATAATTTTAATTGTCGAAATCTACCTTGACCCGCGACCAAATATGTTGTTTTCCTCCAAATAAATGAAATATTTATCACTAACAACCCAGAATTCAATATTAGCAGTAGTGATAGTCGCGGTGATAACAGCAAATAATGACGATATAATGTATCCTTTTCTTCCACGTAGTTCAGCGTGTCGGAAAATAAATATTTGGCAGATTTGGATTTGTTAATAAATTAGTTAAATGGAGGGAATAAACGTCCTGTATGACCCCATCCAGGGGAAAACACACACACACAGATCTCACACATATACCACCCACCCTTTAACCCCAGTCAACACTCAAGAGCAATCAAAGCTTCCCTTTGATCCGCATCAGGCTTTTTGTTATGATTAGCTAAAGAAAATCAAAGCGAAATTTTAATCAATGCCATACTTTGCGAAAAGTATGAGAAATAAAAGCGCGTGATTACATCTGATATGTTGTAATTGACAGCTAATACTGCTCCACTCCCAACATTACAAAAGACCTCGAGTGTTTAAGTATACACATACAACGTCGATAACCGACTTGAAACGGCTGTAAAATAATGGTTGTTAAATGTAATTAAAAGATTTCATTGAATATGTCATTTTGAGTAAAATTTCTTTGTTTTTTCCGTACTGTGGTATTTTATTTTATCCATAATGAATTAATCGATTCCATGAAGTAGTCAATGTGATAGGATTTGGCAATGTTATCTGCGCGCGTGCGAGAGAGAGAGGATCCTTTCATATTCTGTATCAAAGAAAAAAATCATTAGTCCGGAAATGCCTAAAACAATAAGATTAAGAACACGTACATCAACTTTAGAGAAAGATTTAGATATCAAGATTTCTTTGTCTAACTAAAAACACAAACTTAAATTAAGAGAGAGAGAGAGAGAGAGAGAGAGAGAGAGGGAGGGAGAGAAAGAGAGAGGGAGAGAGAGAGAGAGAAATCCTTTTATTTATACATTCTGTTTCCGATTTCTCTCTCCCTCTCTCTATCTCTCTCATAACGTGGGTCAATTTTCCCCTTCAAAGCAATATAAAGATACATAGTTTGTATTATTTGGGGATCTTCTAGAAAATTGGGGGTTAAAATAGACAGTATGTGTACCAAGGAACACTCCGAACATTCTCCCTGTTTGTCTTCAACATAACCTCTCATTCCTTTAGAAGTTTTCACGACAAGATCTGAGTAATCCTGTCCGTCTGTAAGACAATTTAAACGTTTTCTTTATATTTCAGCTTAGAACTGCACTGCTGAAAGTTTGTTAAGATCGGCAATAACTTACTGGGTTGTCATAACTTATAGAGATTTCCAAGACGATATAATCTTTGTACCACGCACCAGCAACTAGGATACTGTAGAATCATTATTTTTCGTTGACATTATATTTCGTTTAATTTATATGAATCGCAACATCATGGATACATATATACGATACAAATATTCTCGGGCACATATATTTGGGAATACCTATATTCGATACATACAATCGCGGATACATATATTTGATACAGATATTCACAGACAAATGAATTCGATACATATATTCTCTGATACATATACTTGCGGATTCATATAAATTTTTAAAATTTAGTGAGGTTGATACTCGTTATAACCATTTTTTTTTTCCCCCCCCCCCGAATATATATTAGTGAAATACTCGATATAAAATTTTTTATACCCAAAAAAAAAAAGATTAAATTTAATTTGCTTAGTAATGATATTGCCATTAGAAATGAAGGTGGTGCACAATTCACTGAGAAACGTTCTCTGTTATCCCCTCCTATCTTTTTATGTTCCTCTCTCTGCGTATTTCCTCTTTTTATCTGAATCCCTAACCGTGAAAATTTCCCTCTCGCTCTACACCCCCACCTCTCTCTCTCTCTCTCTCTCTCTCTTTATGGTTCCATCTCTATATGGATTTCATTCCTCTCTGTTTCAACTGTTTTCGCCTTTCTCTGGTAATCTCTCTGTGGTTACATTCTCCTTTTCTCTGTCTCTCTCTTTCATAAGGTCGCCGTGGTCCAGTGGTAAAGTAGCCGATATCAGGTCCGAATGTTGTGGGGTAGAGCCCTGTTTGGGGCATAGATATTTCATGGATTCCCCAGGAGGAAAGTACTGGTCCAACCCATGAACCGTCAAGAGGGATTAGTATAAGTTGTATGAACTTGTTTCCCAATCAACGTAAAGTATGTTCAATCTTTTCAGCTCTACCCCCTCTCTCCCCTCTCTCAATCTCTCAATCATTATTTCACGAACTTCTCTAATACTCCCTCAGTTTTTTCTCACTTTGTCTGCTCCTCTTTTGTTTATGCCATTCACCTTTTTATGCAAATTCCATTTGCAAGATCTCGGGTAGAAAATGTTCCATCAATCTAGTTTTTAAACAAACATTTTACAAAATGCAGCTGTCGTAAATATATGTTGTGCCAAATTTGAAAACCGTCGGCCAGTGTATTGATCATGGACCACAAATCAATATACCACTTTGATAAAACCGAGCGACCATCAACGATCTGTTGTTCTAGACTTGTTTTCAAATCATTATCTGGTTATGAGCAGCATTCATGGCCTATACGTTTAAATTTTTTTTTATGTAAGGTCGATAGGAAACAAGTTCTAGCAAATTAAACTAATCCCTTTCGACGGTTCCTGGGTTTGATCTATAATTTGCGCATGGAAACGTCATGAAAAATCATTGGCCCAACGGGGTACGAACCCACAACCTTTTGATCCGCAATCATGCGCATTACCACTATACAACGGTGGTAGCTAAAACTTAAGCTTTTCAGGTCATGTATTCATTTTCAGGTACATGTATTTAGATAACACCGTTGTGAAGGCATTGTCACTGGTGATTGGGTCCCGGGCTCGACCTATCTGTGTGAATGTCGTCATGGTCCAGTACGTGGGCCGACACGCAAGAGTTCTGGGTTCAAATCCATTTAGAAAGCAAGATCAATGTTGGTTCGAAGCCTATATGGTAGCAACACATTTGTTGTATCAAAATCCCCATGGTAGCAGGACATATGTTGTCTAATTGATGCTAACGAAATAAAGTTTAACGTGTGTTGCGCGATTGACGATAGTCTCTCGATATTGTATTTCTTTTGTCTTGAGACGAAACTTTATTGACTGTTCCTCTGTATTCTTTTTTAATGCACACACAATTGTCAGTGCTTACGATGAGTGCTTCTTGCAATATGGCGGTGGTTCTACCCTGCAGTCTGTGTGCACACGGGGTCGTCCTCCACAACTTATTAGCTGAACGTCTCTATATAATTGGAGTTTTGTCGCAGCGACGGTAAACACAGCAAGAACAATAACACTACTAGTATTTCCAAGTGTATGAACTGCTCTGATCAATACAAACTTGCGGATAATTTTTCAAAGGGACCATTATTTCATGTTACACCTCTTTACTTTTTTACAATTAATACATGTAAAATGCACCTCACTTCTAAATGCATACAGTGTAGATGAAGAAATATTTTCGCCATCGATGTTAAATAATTAAAGTTTAAACTTAAATTACTTCTCGTAGAGGAAGGCAGAGTAATTCAGATCTTTATCAAGCTTACATTACATTGATTAGATTTGGAGTTTGGATGATTAATATGCAGGTTAACGTAAAAGATAAATTCGAATGATCAATTTCGCACAGGCAATAAATTTGTGAGATAGATTTAATTGGCTATCTTGCTTGATCGATAGACGGAATGAATGACAAACTTAGAATGATAGAAATATTCACATATTCGCGGATAACTAGCTAGCAAGCTAGATAGACATACAAGAGTACACACAAACATGAAATGATAGAAAGATTGTTAGATAGGTAGTTTTGAGTAAACAGTAAAACAGAATTATTCCAAAATAAACGGCAGATAATAATACTTTACCCGGATCTAGCTTGACCTTGATAAACATATTAAGCATACGCAGTCTAGTAGTTATCTACAGCTGAATATACAACTGTATACATACTCTCTCATCATTCTTACCTGTACTTTTAAAGTTTAATTTCAGGACATAATTTTGTGTTGTGTATAAAGTGATAAACTCAACGCGTCTAAATTTATATCCTATTTTTTGTTTCCACCTTATTAGCATAACATCTGATTGATTTGAAAACAGGTAAACACTGCGTTGGGATAAACATTTGCTGGTTTGTTTATTGTTTGTTTGTCTATACAGGCGTCTCCGATTTAATTTCACTTAATTGGGTAATACGTTCCACCGTAAATATTTTCCACATGAGATCATTGCGATTTTATGCTGTTGACAAGTGACAAGTTATAAATGTATTATATTAAGTAAAATTCATGCTCAGTTTTGAATAAGTAATACACCTTTTTGCATAACATATGTAGGGGAGGCAACCGTCACGTAGAAATTTATTATTTACAAATGAAAGGGAGGCAACCATCACGTAGAAGTTTATTATCTACATATGTAAGGGAGAAAATAATCACGTAGTTCATTAGCTTCTACCTTATCTGATTGTGTTAGCTAGTTTTGATGATTTATATAATTTTCGAACACAAGCTTATGACATTGTTTATCTTAACAATCACAATGATACGTATGGATGGTGAAAAACATCGACAGAACCAAACTATTTGAGTCCATGTTTTGAACTCTGCCGTTAATATTTTGAGAGAGTTCGAGAAACTTCGTCTGGAGATATTTCAGGTACAAAAATAATTAGAAGCAAGGAGAATACAAAAGAAGACTTGGCAGCCCAAATGAACTGTATACTATTTTTAAAACTTAAGTATTCCCAATGTTGATATCATATCTCGTATAGACAGGTCGGTCAAAAGCAGCACGCTATCGGTGCATTAGTCTTATTGAATGGTATAAGGTGTATATATGCATTATTGTATCCTGTTTTGAAGCTACATACATGTATGTTGTCTATCTACGTGCAATGATTGCATGTTAGTAAATTATTTAGTTAAATACTGAATGATCTTAAATTACACTTCTGCTCGTTTCTGCAGTTTTAAGTATGATGATAGTCAATGACTTGCTCACTAAGCCCTTCAAAGTTGTGGGTTCGGGTCCCGATGGGTCACTCAGAGTTTTATGAAGAAGAAATAATACTCTGATTGCACTGTGCACTAAGGTTTTTTTTTTTTCTCCAACTTTTAAATATCAAAAGGTCACTATATGATTGGAATTGGACAGAAGTCTCTAAAACATAATCCTAAAAATTACAGGAACTACTACGACATTCTTAAAATATTTCCAGGTCGCAGTCGGTTAGGTTAAAAAACTATTAAAGTTACAGATATGTTAGATGAGCGTTATAGATTTGAAAAAAAAAGTGACTTTTAGAAATAGTGATGTTATCATGACAAACCCAAAATCCACAAGCCTTAATAAGGGATAAGTAACGGTCAAATCTGTCCTAGGCAACCTTTAAAATGGACATATGTCGCTGCTTTGCACAGGTAGCTGCTAAATCGAGGTCATTAAATTTTTAAGCTAATTACACTAATTGACAAAGGGATTCAGTAAAACATATTATAAGCGGCCAGTAAAAAGAGCATAAAATGTAACTTCTTAGCACGGCAGGTTGCTAAATGAAGTGTGTTTCTGAATCTTAATTCTGAAATCATGCTGGCTGCTTAGTAAGTGTCAAAACTTTCCTTCCATTCGCTCTAGCCTTACTACTGCTCGGGTAAGTAAGTTAATTATCAATAGCATTGTTATACAGAACAATTGAAACGATTTTCGACAATGAAAGGACGTCTTAATTGTATTATCAAAGATATATATGAATTTCTAATCGTCGACTCAATGATTTAGTTTTGCCATTCCAAATACTGAATTTGCTGGTAATTAATTTAAAAAAATCGTGCTAACGAAATTGAGATTTAAGTTGTATATTTTATGTGCCTCTATATATTGCCCCTTGAAATAGCAGGAAACGAGCAATGCTGAAAATAAAAGACAACATAAATTTGCAACACGGACTGTTGTTTTTCGTTATCCAAATAGTATTCCAAATGTTGCAAGGGACATTTGTTCGGTTATCGATTATCTCTGCAGTAACTCATCTACTAACATAAATAATTTTATCTTTTAGAATACATTTGTAACCATGATACAATTTTAAAAAAAAACTAGAATGCTGCACCAATAACATATAATTGCATCGGTATACAGTGTTATTTTCCGGTATGCATTTATGTATGTAATTACATATAGACAATGTACTTATTAGTTATTTACTTTCGCGATATTATCATATTACATGTAATAGATAAATTAAAATAATCGTAAATTATAATATCTAATAATTGTTAGCTTCAAAAAGCTTGGGTGAATTTTTCCACTCTGATGTTATGGAAGATACAAGAGATATAGTTCAAGTAACACCTCGAAAGGAAATTTTCTTTCACTCAACACACGACAAATACGAACATATAAAATAGCCTGTAAGAGCTCGTGTGAATCATTTCTTTCTAAAGGGCGATAAACAAGAGTGATGTTGTCTGATATGCAATGCTGCACTAAAGTCCAAGGAGAAGGATTGTCACGTGATATATATTTTCAATAATTACCAGCTTGTCTCGGTTCATTAATCAGTTTATTGTTGAAACTAGATAAAGGAAATGGCACGAGGTGGGGAGGACTGTATGTCTTGGATATTGACTTAATTATCGACTGGGCCTTTTCCAAGTGAAATTGTTCACGAAGAGACAAAATAAAGAAAGTGGCGAGGGATAGTGCGTGATCGAGACACATTTGCCAGGTCTTGTTAACAGAGAGTATTTCCAGTCTGACGTCATGACCGATTCTCTCCTTAAGTCTCATACGGAGATTCCGGAGAGATTGCCGAAATATCACGATTAAAAGATTTAACACCAATCTGACGAAACCGACGATTATCTTTTGAAGTCTACTATGGAGATTCCGGAGATTGCCGAATTTACACGATTTAAAGATTTTATCCTACATTGACGTCAACAACGATTCTTTCCTTAAGTCTGAAACGGATGTTCCGGAGATTGCCGAAAACACACGATTAATAGATTAATTAGATACCCCACTGTGACGTCTTCAACGATTGTAATCTTAAGTCTCATACGAAGGCTCCGGAGATTTTCGAAATATCACGATTAATAGATTCTATGCCACTCTGACGTCATAAACGATTGAAGTTTTATGCTCTTTTGCTTATAGTTTATAAAGTCTTGCATTTAATATAAAATTCCGCCATCACTTGATGGACCATGACGCCATTTATTGATTGATGTATTTCCTTAAAACTGAACTTTACCATAATAACGTTATCCACAATCTTCTCTCGAAATCCCATGATCATAATCCCCCACGCCCCCTTTGTGTAGAATTAATTATTTGGGTGTTTCTATACACAATAAACTCAATATTAGATACTGATTCAATATGTTGCTGAAATTAGTGCAGTATTTACCGACACCAAAAGCTATTTGCATGCATTCGACTTAGTATTAAAGTTTCAACACCAATGTAAAGTTAAATTTTGACCAAATATCAACATCTCTGTATAAGTTGGAACCAGATTAAAAAAAGCAACATAATGCGTAAGTTTAATGTTATTTAGAGGAAAGTAGGTCGACAGGAACATCATAAAGACAGCAAACAGAACTCGCAAGCAGAAAAGGACAGATAATCTGGTTTGCTCTTAACAGTTAAAGATACAAGTTTTGTTTACATATATTTCAATTACATATACTTTTAAGTATATATTACTATCTTGTAAGATAGTGAAAAAAACAACATACGACTGCAATTTTCTCAACTCGAACTGAAATTTTCTTAACTAATATTTCTCAAATTATGTAACTGTGTTACCACATTTTGAATATTTGAAGTAATGATACATCTTTATATATTAAGGCATGGTAATGATAGTCTGTACGTATTTTTTTATTCTCTATGTTACCAAATTTAGGAAATCACATTTCTAAAAAATAAACAAGAGAGCGAGAGAGATATAAAGATAGATAGAGATAGAGAGAGAGTGGGTATTAACTGAAGGAGTCACGGTTCATTCATTATATGTAGATTCGTCCTATTTGTATACGTAGTCATTATGATTATTTTAATCATAATGATAACGTTTGACAATCTACATTTAATAAACATGAGCAAGCACTACCTTAGCTTCCTGGCTTCATCAAAAATCACTTTGGTTTTGTGTTCAAACGCGTGCTAGAAATTACAAGTGAATTCGTTGGGTATAATCAAATAAGGACTGGGTATTTCCGATGTCAATTCTTTCCTAATGTATTGACTGATTTTGATATGCAATCTAGATCACTTTGATTTGATTTACAATTAAGATCGCATTATGAGACGGTAACCAACTCGATGTTATAATTCGATTAGCTTTTCGCGCATGAGCACACGGAAGTTATATACATCTCCATTGGACTTAACGATAAATAGATATGAAAGTGGGACCAATAGCAGTAACACATAAAGAGCACTGATTTCTGTCTAAACCACCAGGTTTTGGAGATCTGACTATATAGATCGGTCAAGTGTTCCCTGTAAACGTGCCGGGCACCAATCTCCCGGGACTTAATAAAATCTGCCATATTGTTTCACTAATATTAATTGTCAAATCACGTGATCTGATCATTATCGTTGGCCTATGGAATTATAAATGTCACACAAATGGAAATTACGGAATATTTCATATCAAATTAATTATATCTAATCAAATCATAATTGCATATGCTTGCATATCTACAGGCACCGTTGTATATCTCCATACTATCGATAATCCCTCGAGATTATTCTGTACACTGCTCCGCCGTGAGTACCTCATTAAAGCCCCCCATTTGTATAATGTATCACCACTATCGACACTACCACTCTTAACCATCATCACCATCGTACATTACGATTGTCACAACCACCACCACTATCACCATCAAATACCACTGATACCTTAATAACTATTTTTCCTTTCAGGTCTTACTGAATCTCTAATTCTAACTTCTACCACGACTGGTGTTTTTCTCATTGCAAATACTACTTTTTCTACTTTTTAAACAACTTTTATCAACAACGGTTTTGTAACCATAATTTCCTTTTCACTCACATATTGCCTCAACATCATAAAAAGACTATTATGAACAGTAACATAAAGGGCAAAATATATTCATTTGTCTGTTTTTACATCCACAGCTCATCCCCATGTTGACGTTCCTGAGCGGCGCCTCCCTTGGTGGTATCGTCTTCATGGGATATGCTATGTTTCAACATTACAGGCCAGAGTCCATGTACGTCTATCTATCTATCTATCTATCTATCTATCTATCTATCTATCTATCTATCTATCTATCTATCTATCTATCTATCTATCTATCTATCTATCTATCTATATATATATGTCCGTCCGTCCGTCCGTCTATTTTTAATAAAATTATACAATGTTTTATTTAAAACCGGCAACCTAAAATTACAGTTTTATGTTATTTTTCAAATAATTCTCTTTTTCAGAGAATATAATAAGAGATTACAAACAATACGCCACTGCTTTGTAAAGGTAAGTTGATTCCAAAAATGCCACAGTGATGACATTTTAAGAAATATTTTGTAAGATATATATTAAATAATGAAAAAAATACTTTGTAATTTAATTTAATTATATTAATATGGTTTGATTTAAGAAATATTTTGTAAGATATATATTAAGTAATGAAAAAAATACTTTGTAATTTAATTTAATTATATTAATATGGTTTTTATGATTTAGTCTTAATGTTTCAAATAAGGTCTTTTTTCTTGTGGCCATTTATCTAAACCTTCTGCCCATTGTTGAACAAACAATGGAGACATGGCATCATCCAGTAACTGACAAACTTCATTGTTAAGTCAAAAGTAAAAGACTCTGAAAAATCTCAAAAGCAACGATTAGTCTCCACGCGTGACATAACATGCGGGTGTACCGACTGCACTTCTCATTTATTTCATTGGGTTTAACGTCAAACCGACAGTTATTTAGGGACTTTGGTCCACCTGAGGCAGATATACTGTTGCCACACTGCAGTATAACGCCTTAGACATGTGATATAATACCACACCCAGTTACATTATCCTGACACCGGGCCAAACAAGGGAGCTATTATTATTACCATTACCATTATTTATAATTTGGTATGTCGCAACCGGGATTAAATCCACGACCTCCCGATTTTGTGTCGGACTTTCTAGCCCCAAGGCCACAGGGATCGTAAAATGCGCTTCTTAACCCTAGTTATAACTATAAAAAAGATAAAATAAATAAATATAATAATAATAATAATAACAATAATAATAATTTTGATATACTTTACAGAAGGAGGAGAGAGGTGATTTTGGCAAAGGCTTCAATGATCTCGAGTCCCTCAGAAACGAGCTTGGGATCTCCTACAAGCATAAATAAAGGGACACAACACTTTAGACTCTACAGTTGTTCGTATATATTTATTTGCAGTGACTTCCCTTTAATATTACATTGTCACGCATAAACTGTACATCTCGGCAAAAAGTGATGCATTTCACCACGTGAATGAAACTCCAACTGATGCTGGTGGTGCATGTATAACAGGATTATTCCTTCTTTTTTTTTTAAAATCAAAAAACATTTTTTCATTCCTATCTTTTCTAAGATGTTTTAGTGTAAATATATTTCTCAGATACTCAAAATGAAATAAAAGGCGAAATTTCATTCTGACAGACGAGACCTCTCATAACAAGATAGCGGCAGGTGAACAGATACCCGGGGCATTCTAATGAACAAGAACAGGAGTGGTGAAACATTCTAGTAAACATAAAGATTATTTACCTGTTGACGGCTTTAGATAATGC